>JARHVA010003763.1:1622500-1843488 GCA_037957365.1 Torreya grandis | reverse complement strand
TTTCATCCAAATAAACAACCATTTTAGGTTTCTTAAATTATTTTTGTGATCAAATCCAAGTACTAATTTTGAGCCTCTATTTGCTCCATCCTAGTTCTTTTATCTACCTCACTTTATTCATTAATATAATATAATATACTTCTATCACATCTAGAATGGTAGCCTCTCATATAATCATTAATTTGGTTTTGTATGTAATCAAAAATGGATCATGTCTATAAATCAATTATAACTTAGATAAGATAGATCATACTTACACTTCCAATTGGGAATACATTAAATAATCAAGAAAATGACCAATATGGGGATCCATTAGAACCAATTAGGGATCTCTAATCACAATAAATCATACTAGGGATGGTTCCACATCCTCCAGTCAAATACAATCACACAACAACTATAACTATGCCATATGTTTTCATATTCACTAAGCTAATAACAAGTAAAGTAAAATATAATCTAGTGCTCACCAAATATTGTGGAACAAAGTGGTCGTAAGAAAAAATAAAAGTAAAAATGCATAATATACATATACTTATGTCAATGTATACAAAATCCTAATGCATAGAAGAGAAGTACAAATGCATATCTATCTATTCTTAAAAAAGAGGAACAAAGTTATGAATACTTACCTTTGAAGATGAACCCACCAAGCCTCAATCTCCCCTTTGGCCAAGTTGCTTTGCATGAGGTTGTTTTGGTATGTAAGAATAACATGGATAAATTATATCTAGGCTACACAATCTATCAATACATCAAAAAGACTTCTCCACAAGACAAGATATGTATCTCTAAAGAAAGTATGAAACCCTAAGCTTATTCCTCAAGTATAATGGTGGATAAACAAATGCACAATAACTATTACTTCTTCTCTTCTCTAAATAATGGTGAAATGAAATTGTATATATAAGCATATTTAAACCTAATCCCTTTCAAAAAAATTGACTGACAGGGTCAACCCGATCGACCTACTACAATTATGGACAAACTTTCACTAGGTCACAGGCTAGGTCAGCCAAGAGATGACCTAGACCCTAAATGAATTTTACCCAAAACAATATAGGGTTAACCCAGTTGACCTAGTATATTAGACCATCGAAAGAGGCTTAAGGTGAGGAAAAAAGGGATCAAATTTGGGAAAAGACTGGAGGAGTTTGAAAAAGAGGAGAACAATTTTAGGGATATGGTTTTTAGGAGACAAGTGTGTAGATAATGAGTGGAAAAAGGGATAATAATCCTATGAAGCACCAATGGTCTACCCACACCTTTCCCAATGTACCCCTTAGGGTGTGCACTCAAAGAGATTGAGGCTTGATGGGTTCCAATAAGATAAAGATCATCAGTAAGTAATAAAAGTTTGAAAATATTATGTGTATAAATATGCCCCACTCGAAGCTCATTACATATCATGTGAGTGAAGAATGGGATGGTGCTTTGGGAATAGAACATGATAACACATAACATTGATACTAAGTAATATGTAGTAAGGAGAAAATAAGATAAATGAAAGGATAGAATTGAAAAAGACATAAATTGACTTACCTCAGTGTTTTAGATAAATAATGAGACTTCAAGAGATTTTGAATTCATCCAATGTGAATAACATTCGGCAAACCTATAGAGATTAGTGCAAAAAATAGCTAAAAACTGAAATTTTTGGAATGTAGGCTTATATAATTTGAAAAGATTCTATGTGAAGTCATTACTACAAAAAAATTAGGTTTCAAAAAATGGGTTAGTAAAAACAAAGATATGAGCAAAACAAGGAATCTGATGGTAAATATTTAAAAGGTAAAGAATTTTAAAAATCAAGTTTAAATAAGGTGAAAGGGAAGTCATTTGCTTATTTTTTGACTTGTTTTGAGAGAAAAATAGATCTTTGAGAGACAAAATGAAAGGAAATAGAGCTAAGATGGTGAGGAGATGATAACCGAGATGAGAGGGATGCCAGGCAGCTACAACAAGTGCAACATAGGTAAGCAACTAAGAATTTCAAATTTGTTTTTAAATATTTTATTGAATTTAAGTGTTTTATAGAAATTTGAAAACTAGACCAATTTCAGAGATCTAAATGAATCCTAGAAAGTTTATAAGGGTAGTAGAAACCAAATAGGGAAATAAGATGAAAATAATTAGAGTAATAACTATTGAAGGCATTTATTACAAGTAGGGAAAGGGGTTAGTAGTCAGAACCAACTAGGTTGATCTAGTTGACTTAGTAAGCTAAAAAAGTGAAATCCACACTATTGACTTAGTCTATGTGTGCTAACTTAGTTTGATTTGTATGTTTTTGACTTAGTACCTCACTACCATCTTAGTAGAGTAATCAACTCTGGTTACTTAGTACTCAAAGAGGGAAAGTAAAGGATCAAACTAGTTTATTAAGTGAGCCTAGTTAAAATGAGGAAAATTTGGTCAACCTAGTGTTTAATTCAAGGACCAAATGTTTTTATACGAGTTTTCGCTTTCACATTCAAAAAGGAAATGAGAAACTAAGAGAAATGGTCTAGGGTTAGATGTTACCTGGATAAGGTCTTGTGCACCAAATTCAGACGATAGCAGGAACTCCTCTTTGGTTGTGGAGGATGACACCTGTAGAAGAAGGAGACTCAAACACAGAAGTTGTTAGATAGCTAGAAAGTGGACTGCCAAGCAAAAGCTTGATCCTAGAAGTGCAAAGACTTATTAGGGGATGACAGCCCATTAATTGTTAAAAGAATGTTTGATAAAAAGCAGAATGATAAAAGACTAAAATGATTAAAGACTAAAATAGAAATAGAAGCAAATGCTTACCTGAATGCTGCTGTTGGTTTGGTCACAGTCACTGACATTAGTTAGTCTACCAGCATCGGTTTGAAGGTCTATCAACGTCGATGAGGGCAGTGGTCTCTACGGCCGGTGTCGGTCGGGGCAATGGCCTTGGACAGGGTCTGGGTGAGTTTATGATTGACTGGATGCTCTGCAGAATGGTCTGGGTCTATCTAAGGGTCTGAAAGTTTGTTGCAGGGGTGCAGGATAATGGACAAAATGTCAAAAAGGGATAGAGGGGTAGAGGAGGCCTTTCAGCCTCTCTAGGAAGGGTAGGTCAGGTCTGTGGTCTGGTTGATAATCTAGTTGATGATGGTTGAGTCTAGTTCATAGCACTTAGAAGCAATAACTAGAAAACATGATGCAAAACACAAAGGAAATACTTACGTATGGCTTGCTGAAGGAGTGTTGCAGATGCCTATCTGTATTGCTGATGCTTTTGGTGTAGAAGGACTTGTTGCTAATGCTACTGGTGTGGAAGACTTCCTGCAATGTACCTGTAGCTTGTGGTGCTTGTTGTACATCCAGGTGAGAGAGAGAGAGAGAGAGAGAGAGAGAGAGAGAGAGAGAGAGAGAGAGAGAGAGAGAGAGAGAGAGAGAGAGAGAGAGAGAGGTTGAAGTCTAGGTGCCAGATGATTTTTTGCATTCAGGAGAAGAGGATGTGAGAGAGAGAACCAAAAATTGCCTTTGGGCCAGTCTTAAGCAACCAACGTCGGTGATCCCACCAGCGTCGGCCAATAGGTAACTGATGTTAGTAGCTGGAATAATGGAAAAAAGGCTAAAATTAGCCTTTCACCCATTCTTCCAACTTCCCAGGTCAATTGGTCGTGCGAAAATGGTTGAAGGTGGATAAATAAATGTGAGGATTAGTGGAGGGGAAGTTGGAATAGGTCATAGGGTGATAAATGAGGGTATCCAAGGGAAAGGAATCCAAGGAGAGGAGAGGTGGGAAAGGGGGTTTGTTATTAATTTAAAATAGATGATTATTCTAAATTAATAAGTGTGTGTTAGGAATGCTAGGAAGTTGACCAAGGGGACCAAGGGGGGGAGTCGACCAAGTGTTAGACACAATTTCAGTGTCTACATTTGCCCTTTTTTGTCTTGTTGGTTGTTCTTGATGAACTGCAAGACAAAAATAGAAGTGAGTTGCCCCAGGTGTGGGATAAGGTTAATTTTATCTTGTTGGTTGTTCGAATGAACTGCAAGACAAAAATAAGAGTTGAATTCACCAGGTGTGGGATCAAGTATTCCCCCTTAAAGTGGGAGTCGAGGGAAGGGAACCTAATGTCATGTGCTGATTTGATAGAAAGTGGATGAAAATGGTGAGTGTAAACACTGCAATAGTTGTGATTGCGTGCATACCACTTCACGGGATGGTCAGGTCAAATTGTCACAGGTCAAAGGTTGAGGAGTGCCAAAATTGAAATAACTGGTCCCCAGCATTTGGTCGTAGTTGATCAGGTTATTCAATCTAAGCTGAAGCTCCAATGGTCATCATGTTTCAGGTATCTCGAGCTTAAGAAGTGCTCCTAGAAACATGAAAATGTCACAAGTAGTGGGGATCAACCAGCTTGCGATCCTATACTTGTGAAGGTCATAAATAGTCTGCACATAATTTTGTTAACCATTTGTAAGGTAGCATACATGCAAAAACAACCAAGGCAACGCTTGTCTTGGAAGTGGTCAGAGTCTGAAGAGATACTCGTGATCTCCAAGGTCAATGGTCGAGGCAGGTTGAGATAGATAGTTGGTCAAATGAATGGATGGATGAAAGAATGTGGCCGAGCTAACCCCAGAAGATGCTATGTTAACTGGAGTGTTGCCTACATAGCCCTTGCTGGAAGGGCCACAGGCCAATGTAGTTCTCCCAAGAGGGAGGAAAAGGGTCGAAGTTATGGATTATTTCGGTTGAGGTCAAGTCATGGTTAAAAGGAGGATATGGTTTGTCCATCAGGTAGACAAACAAATGAGGGTGGTTGAGCTAACCCCAGAAGATGGCGTATCATCTGAGTGTTACCTACATAGCCCCTATCTTAGGGCCTCAGACCAATGTAGTTCAGGCTAAGAGGCAAAATGGTTGATGATTGGTTTTGGTCATGTGTTGAAATGATGAGGGTAAGATGATGTTACAGCCTTTTTCATATTGTGTGATGGTGTATTCTGTAACATTGGTTGAGGGATCTTTCATCCCTAGCAATTTTCCATATTCGTAATGGATGTATGCTAAAAATGAATTGAGTCTATTTATGCTTCAGCAAGTAATGGTTTATGCTTGACATAAATTGTGTGGTCGATAGTTTCCATGTGTATTGGTGTCCATAGAAACTTGTGTGAATGGTCTATGTCATGTATGATGTCATAATGTCATGTTGGTCTGAAAATGTTGGGTTGGCTTGGTTTGGTTGGCAAATGATTTGGTTGGATGTGACCAAAGTGTGAAAAAATGTGAAAGGCAAATTGCTCTTTCATTGACACGGACTAGAATGATAGCATAGATAGGGGTTGTTAGAACCGAGAGCCCCATTCATGCATTACATCGTTGACCATGGGTTGTGTTAGAAAGGTAATTGAATCACTTTGACATTAAAGTGAGCTTGAAGTCCCTTGAGTAGGTGATGTGATAGGAGGAGAGAGTAACCCATTTTAGAGTAGAGAGAACCTTGCCCCTTTTTATAGGAGACCCTGAGACGACTGCAAGCCAAGTCCATGACCCCCTTTTTTTTTTGTCAGACTGATCAATGCGGGAAGTCCACATAGAGATGTCATTTGCTTTGTGGTCATTTGTGAAGCTGATCGATGCAAGAAGCTTCTACGAAAGTGCTATTTGTAGCAAGATTTAGTCATATCCATCCTTCGAGGGAGTGGTCTATATTTTTGCTTTATATATATATGAGGGCTTTGAATAGTTGTCCTTCAAGGGAGTAGTCTATTATCTACAACAATGATAGTACAGTTGTCCTTCGAGGGAGCAGTCTGCCTTTAGAGTTTATGACCTTTGATATTTTGACATTTCAATTTATTTTTAATAGAATTGTGAGTCATGGACAAGACTATAGAAGTTGAAGGGCTCCCTTTTATTAGGACAAGTCATCCATACTTTATAAAAGGGTTACATAGGATTTGTTTAGGGGAATAAGGTTGAAAGGGATGAGGATTAAGAGGATGGGGATTGCTCAAGGGACAAGCTCAAGTTAAATGTCAAGTGAATGAGTACTCGACTAACAATAGAATGGTCATAGATGCAAGGCATTAAAGAGGCTCAAGTTCTAATAAGTCCCTGATCCATACCCATGCATTATAATGTAAGGTCCAGGCCAATTTGGAGCAAACTTGTCTTTGTTTACTTCTTTCCAAATTGGTCATGAAGTTGGTTGATGTTAGTCATGAAGTTGGTTGATGTGTTGTTGGATTGTTTGGCTGGATGATGTTTGGTCATTATTTGGTCGATGTCTGGTCGGTGCTTGGTTGATTGATATTTGGTCAATGGTCGGTTGAATGTTTGGTCGAGGTTAGTTGAGACTTGGTTGAATTTTTGGTTGAAGTCATGATAGGTGCTTGGTTGGTTGATGTCTGGTTGATGCTTGGTCAAGACTGGTTGAATGTTTGGTCAAGGGTTGGGTTGATGGATATTTGGTCAATGATTGGTCAATGGTTGGGTTGAATGTTTGGTCGAGGTTTGGTCGAGATTGGTATTTGGTCGATGATTGGTCGAGATTGGGTCAATGGCTTGGTTAAAAGATCGGTTGATGTTTGGTCAAGGTTTGGTTGAGGTTTGGTCGAGATTGGTCGAGATTGGGTCAATGTCTTGGTCAATTGATATTTGGTCAATGATTGGTCGATGTCATGATTAAAAGATCAGTTGATGTTTGTTCAAGGTTTGGTTGAGGTTTGATCGAGATTGGTCAAGATCAGGTTGAATGTCATGATTAACAAGATTGGTTGATGTTTGGTTGAGGTCGGGTTGAATGTTTGGTCGAAGATAGGTTGAATGTTTGGTCGAGGTCGGGTCGATGCTTGTTTGGTCAAGGCATGGTCGAGGCTTGGTTGAGGCCTAGTCGAGGTTTAGGATTAAAAGAGTGATTGATATTTGGTCGAGACTAGGTTGAAAGGTTGGTCGAGGCTTGGATGAATGTTGAATTCCCCTAGCGGTTAGGGAGAATGTTTGAACGATTGGTCAAGGTTGGTTGAGGCTTGGTGGTCAGATTGACTATGTTGATGTCAAATAAGAGGGTTAAAGGTGGCAAAGGGACCATAGTCTGGTGTGGAGATCCCGATTTAGGTGATGAGGCTTGAGAAGCATGGGTCAGTGTTGATGATTTGTCGAATGGGTGGTCAAGAGGATCCTTGATGAGAAGGGTATCCTTTTTCTAGTGTTGACGAATGACAACTTTAAGAGCGCAACAACACTCAGTGTCATGTCCCAGTTTTTGATGATAGTGACAAAATTTAGAGTTTTCGAACCAAGATGGTCTTGATCTGAGAGTTGATGAGTGGGGTGGTGTTGAAGGTTTGTTGATAATATGGTCAAGACGAAGGGTGTCTTTCTCCAAGCATTGGTGAACGACAACCTTGAGGTCACAAAAATGCTCAATGTCGTGCCCAGGCATGCGATGATATTTACAAATCTGAGTGTCATCAAACTAGGGCAGTTTTGGTTTGAGAGATTGATATGGTTTAAGAGGTGGGAGATTGATGCGAGAAGATTGCAACAATTGGCGCAATAGTAAGGCATAAAAACCTGCTAATGGGTTTGTGTATCTTGTTGCAGTGGGGGTTGATGACTTTGGCTTGAGAGGCATAAGAGACATTGGTCGTACCATCATTTTCATGGGTGGTGTAACCACACGTGTAGATGGCACTTTGGTGGTGATAGGTGTTGGATGTTTTGGAGGAAATATATGTCGGATGGGTTGAGGAGATAATGGAGGCGATTTACCTCTGTGAAGTATGGGAGTAGGAAGCACTCCTATTAAAGTGGACGGATGCGGGCCCAAAATTGAAGGTAATGATGAAGGTGGGGGAGGAGTCCTCAGGTGTGGTTTAGTGGCCTTCTTTGGTTTGGGTTGAGGGCCACCATTGTGTGAGGTGAGGTTAGATATGGGTTTGGGTTCAGATGTGGACGGAGGTGAGTGAGATGTAGTAATCTCAGGCAAAAGGCAAGAGGAAACCATGACTAGGTTTTCTTCAATCGAAATGGGTGAAGAGACTGGTTCTTCTCTTGGTGGAAAAGAAATTGGAGAATGTGACTCCTCAAGAGGTTAGAGGGCAGGGATGATCATGCGTTCTACTTGTGGTTGAGGAGTAGGAAGGGTATGGTCCTTCATTGGTAGCAAAAAGAAGGACGGTGGGGCTAGTGGTGCTGGTATGGTTGAGGCATCCTCCAATATAAGGGAAGTTGATGGAGAACTAACAGGAGAATAAGGTTCATCCTCGTGTGGAGGAGGTTAGTCAGGGACAAGAGGCGAGACTGTGTTGACCGTGTGTATGTCATGCTTGTGGGAGCCATCGGTCATGGTCTGGACATTGTTTTGGGTAGGAGGATGGTTAGGAAAGGGTTGTTTGAAGATGTCCATGTTTTGATTGGGTGGCACATTTGGGTTGTCCAAGATGAGGTCTCCATTATCTATCATGTCTTGGACAATGTTCTTGAAGGTTTGACAGTTGTTGATGTCATGGCCTTGGATGCAGTGATAGTGACAGAAGTCATTTTCCCTATACCACGTAGGGATGGCTTTTGAGGAGTCAAATTGAGGTGGTCAGATTAGAGGGAGATTGCAGACCCCCTCCTTGACGAGTTTTTCCAACACGAAAGCGTATGACTCTCCAATCAGAGTGTAGTTACGTTGTATGTACCATTGTTGGAATTGTTTGGTGATGCTTTGAGATGTTGAAGGTTGAGATTGGTCGGTTATTGTTGAAGATGGTGATCTAATGACCATAGTATTGGCCACTCCTTTGGACTTGGAGTGGGAAGAATAAGGTCTGGAAGAAGAAGGGTCATCAGCTTTTGCGTTGGTATTATGCAATTTGACCTTATCTTCTTCAATGGCGCGGAGTTCAAGCTCTTGGGCCATGGTGGATGAGATGTGCTTGGCACATGCTCGAGAGAAGAGTTCAATGAGCTCAAGTTGAGGTAAAGGGAAGGAGAGTTGGTTGATTAATCCTCTCCAATGGGAAACAAAATTGACTATTGATTTGTCGTCAAATTGTTTGATAGAGTAGAGGTCTGTAATTGAGACTTTTTTGGCGATATTGATAGAAAAATGGTCGAGAAATAATTGGGTGAGTTGAGTGAATGAAAAGATAGAATGACTGGTGAGAGAGCTATACCAATCAAGGGTAGGGCCAAAAAGTGACATGGGGAAGGTGCGTAACAACAATGCATCGTCATGCGCTATGAGATAACAAGCATGTCTGAATGCTCGTAGGTGTTATTGAGGGTCTTCCTTACTCTGGAAGTGAGTAAATTTAGGAAGCTCCCACTAATTGGGATATGGTCGGATTGGGACGGAGGGATGGATGGATTCGTTGCAAATTTGGTCATATGAAAGGACATTACATGAACCAAAAATAGAGGTCTCAAGACTAGACATTTTGTCCGTCAGCATCTTGATGAGATTGGCTGACAAATTGGTAGATGGGGTGCCCCTAGGTTGTAGGGCACTTGAAAGGTGCTAGAAGAGGCATATGACGTAGTCGGTTGTGCTTGTATAGGTGCAACGTATTGATGACTAGTCATAGGGACAGAAGTGGAAGCCAAGGGCAATTGCATTGTGAAGGTAGAAGGCATGACTAGGCTTGATGTTACCATGGGAGGTTGGATAGTGGTAACATTAGCCAATGGATGAGTAGCCACCCTAGTGTTGATAAGGGTGAGGGTAGGAAGAATGGAGACAACCAGATTTTGAAAAGGGGTAGAGGTTAGTTGAATAGGCTGCGATTGATGGGGGGCTAAAACCCTAGTGGAAGTGGGCCCAGAGATGGAAGGAGAGGCCACACTTAGAAGGTTGTTCATGGGCTGGTTATTAGTCGAGGTGACAGCCTGGGTGTCTACGGGTTGAACCATAGATGCTATCAATACGACTGCTATCTCGACTAAGGAGGTTGGCATCCCATTAATTGGATTGCCCAAAGAGTCTCACATTCAGCTTTGCATGAGATAATGTTGCAAGGCTTTGACATTGAGGTCCAAGAATCTTTCAAAATCTTGGTCCCCTTTAGGGACAATGGGAGTCTGAGTCGGAGTCGGTCGGGTTGGAGTTCGTTCGGTCTCTGAATGAAACTCCATTAGAGGACTGGTTATGGATGGTGAAGGCGAAAGTGGTTGATACCTCGCGTGGTCAAGAAGATCCTTGGTTTGAATGCATGTCAAAACCATTTAAGGCAAAAGGTTTAGGTTTTAGAAACTATGTTTTTTCAGTTTTAGAAACTCAAAATGGATGTTGGATAGCAAGAAAGTCAGGTTTTTAAGCTTGTTGTTTAAGGAAAAGAATTTTGGACAGGGACCGACATCGGTATAAAAACTGATGTCGGTGAGACAGGCTGCTGATGTCGGTGAGACAGGCTACCGATGTCGGTCAGATGATCGATGTCGGTGGAAAAACCGATGTCGGTTGTTGTGTTTTCCAGAAACTCAAAAAATTTGAAAGTTTTTGGAAAAGAAGAGAACGTCCTCACTAGCTCAAAAAACCAGATGGAAGCAAAAAAATAGATGGAGATAGGCAGACCTTAAGTGTTAAATCCTAAGAATCAACTTTTAGAATCATGTTGGGTTATGCCTTAGAATGTGTTTGGGAGGTTGGCTTGTAGAATGGGTCCTAGAAGAGGTAGTCTAGAGTTGGTTTTGGATCAATTCGGTGATCAAGAGTCTGTGTTAGGTTCCGTACTTGGCCTAGTGCTAAGGAGCAAGCTCCCCTCACTTCACGAGCCTAGTGGTAAGCTGGTCTCGCTTAACCAGAATATACTTCCCCTAGAGATTATCCTCTGCCAGAGAACATAGTGAGCTTTCCCCTTGGTGGTGAAGTCCAAGTGGGATTGCCGGGATGGGTAAGGTATCCACTGGGTGATGAAATCCCAGTCAGGCCTTGTCTCAGGGAAGTTTTGATGTTTGATTTGTGCAAGTGATTTGGATGTGTAACATAAGTGGCCTACGATTAATTCATGATGCAGTTTTTAATTACTAGATGTGTGGACTAAAAATGCAAGCAAGCATAAATGAAATGCAAAAGATTTTAAGCCCAAAATGAAATGTGAGTTCGGATGAAAACAAGTTGAGAGAGGGCTGAAGAGTATGAGTTTTGACTAGTCTAAGATGCAAGAAAAGAAAGAACAAGAATGATTCTTTTTAACCTTTGCTAATAGTGTCTTTTGGAAGATAGAAGAAAGAGATGAAAAGGAGAAACCTAATGCACCCTATATGAAAAGAAAGAAAAGAACCCAAGGAAGACCCTAGGGTCCCACTGGGCATGCTAGAATGTTTCTATACAAGTTTTTGTTTTCACATTCAAAAAGGAAATGAGAAACTAAGAGAAATGGTCTAGGGTTAGATGTTACCCAGATGAGGTCTTGCGCACCAAATTCAGACGATAACAGGAACTCCTCTTTGGTTGTGGAGGATGACACCTGTAGAAGAAGGAGACTCAAACATAGAAGTTGTTAGATAGATAAAAAGTGGAATACCAAGCAAAAGCTTGATCCTAAAAGTGCAAAAACTTCTTGGGGGATGACAGCCCACTGATTGTTAAAAGAATGTCTGATAAAAAGCAGAATGATAAAAGACTGAAATAGAAATAGAAGCAAATGCTTACCTGAATGCTGCTATCAGTTTGGTCATAGTCACCGATGTCAGTTAGTTTTCCAGCATCGGTTTGAAGGTCTACCAACGTTGGTGAGGGCAGTGGTCTTTGTGGCTGGTGTCAGTCGGGGCAATGGCCTTAGACAGGGTCAGGGCGAGTTTATGATTGACTAGATGCTTTGCAAAAAGGTTTGGGTCTGTCTAAGGGTCTGAAAGTCTGTTACAGGGGCGTAGGATAATGTATAGAATGTCAAAAAGGGATAGAGGGGTAGAGGAGGCCTTTCAGCCTCTCTGAGAAGGGCAGTTCAGGTCTGTGGTCTGGTTGATAATTTGGTTGATGATGGTTGAGTCTAGTTCATAGCACTTAGAAGCAATAAATAGAAAACATGATGCAAAACATATAGGAAATACTTACATGTCACTTGCTAAAGGAGTGTTGCAGATGCCTATCCCTGTTGCTAATGTTACTGGTGTAGAAGGACTTGTTCCTGATGATGCTGGTGTGGAACACTTCCTGTAATGTACTTGTAGCCTGTGGTGCTTGGTGTACGTCTAGGTGACAGAGAGAGAGAGAGAGAGAGAGAGAGAGAGAGAGAGAGAGAGAGAGAGAGAGAGAGAGAGAGAGAGAGAGAGAGAGGTCAAAGTCTGGGTGCTAGATGATTTTTGCATTAGGGAGAAGAGGATGAGAGAGAGAGAACCAGAAATCACCTTTGGGCCAGTCTTAAGCAACCGACGTCGACAATCCTGCCGGCATCGGTCGATAGGTAACTAACGTCGGCAGCTGGAATAATGGCAAAAAGGCTAAAATTATCCTTTTGCCTGTTCTTCCAACTGCTTGGGTCAATTGGTTGTGCAAAAATGGTCGAAGGTGGATAAATAAACGTGAGGATTAGTGGAGGGGAAGTTGGAATAGCTCATAGGGTGATAAATGAGGGTATCCAAGGGAAAGGAATCCAAGGAGAGGAGAGGTGGCAAAGGGGGTTTGTTATTAATTTAAAATAGATGATTATTCTAAATTAATAAGTGTGTGTTAGGAATGCTAGGAAGTGGACCAAGGGGACTAAAGGGGGAGTCGACCAAGGGTTAGACACGATTTCAGTGTCTACACCAGAATAGTATGAAAATACATGAAATAGGTTGAAAGAGTGTTAAAAATGCCCAAAATTCCCAACTGAGAATTGAAATAGCCAAGTAGGATAAAAATAGGTCAAATTGGTCTAAAATGGATAGATTAAGGCAAATTAGGCTTGTTTTTGTTAAAATTTAAAAATAATGTATTTTGATTATAAATGACATGGAGGTCTAATACATTTATTTTTTATTTTATAGTTGACGAGCATCTAAGATTTTGGAGATTGGTGGATGCAGCATGGCTCCTAGACCTTTTAGAGCGATTGATAATTGAGGACTGATCTAGGTTGGTTACACCATGTCTAGGAGGGATTATGGATATGTTTCAAGTTCCATTGAGTTATGATCTAATAGTCATGTTATTGGGAGCTTTGGAACAATTGACTAACACATTTATATGGGAGGTGGATGGGGATACCATTGAGTTGGGTATCACCCTAGAAGATGTCCATGTGATTCTTAGACTTCTGATAGGAGGTATGTACATGCTCATGGGAGTACCAGATGGATAGGAGGATAATCAAGGCTTAGTCTTTTGGGTGACAAGCTCAAACAAGATATATCCTAAGTTGATATTTAGTCTCTTTAACATGTATACATCTTAGATTATAAATATATAGAAGATAGTTTAAGGACTTATGACAATATGGGTGCTATGTCATAAGTCATATGGCAAGGTACCACTCTATAGGATAGCCTTATGTCAATATATTTTTGAGCCTAAGGTAATCTATGATTTAGGTTATGTCATCTAGGTCTAACTTATGTATGACATGCATGGGATGATGTATAGATGGTAGAAGACCATGGGGCCAATTATATTGTTGAGTTCTTAGATATATGAGATATTTTTGATGTATTGGCCAATTGGGTTAACCCATGTGGTTGATTATCAATTACCTTGGGTACAAAGGTGGTGATAGGATCAGATAAAACATGGTCCATGCCCCACATTTCATCACTATAGATAGTTATGTTATTAGACATCATGTGGTATCTCTATGGACATATTTCTATAAAATCGCTGAGTTGGGGTATAATGGCACCAACATTAATATGGGCACAGATTATAAGCCACTATACCTAGTGGATAAAGTTGCATCTAGTGATATGCATAACAAGATAGATGGTACATCCTCATCTAATAACTCTGATAGTGGTGCCCATATTTTGGGCAAGACATGCAAGAGAGCTGAAAGGGAGAGGAGTAAGACCACCAGTTGTTAGAATGGAGATTAGACCATGGTGTGAGAGACCATGGATAGGTCAAGCATGATGGCTAGCAAATAGATAAGAAATAGATGTCGATGTAAGAGTACCAAAGGCACCACATTTGGTACCATAGTAGGATGATCAGTGACCACCTTGTTCATACCATCAATAGACACTAGCAATGAGAGAGAGTAGAGAGGGTGATCATCCTGATTGACCCATTAGGCAGGCCAAGATAGAGTTGGGTGATAGAGGTACCACTCAGGCATATCCTAATATTGAAATGAGTGGCGACCCCATGATTTTCATTTGGGTATCATTCCATAGATGAGATACTTAAAGGATGAGCTGATAGAGAGACCATTCTTAGTGATCGTGCATATGGGGAGATGGTGGTAGGTGACACTTAGATAGGTAATAACATAAATTATTGAAGATATGCTTAAGTTATTTGAGATAGATTATAGATAGATAGATTTTGAGATATATTTGTGATCTAATATCCATCTAGTTTGAATTTGGTAGATCTTATAGATCAGGAGACCATATGGGGATCCCAAGTGATGGGACCATTCCATGAGATCCTTGATGAGGTGTTGATGCCATATAACCCTACAACACTAGAGGATCATGTGAAAGTGTCTTTACCAAGGAGTTGGTTCAGACTAATAGGAGATGCTACAAGGTGAGTATGAGAATGTAGGGAGGAGAAACAAACACCAAAAAGGGTGGGAATAGGAGAGGTATATGCATGGTATGCCTTAGCTTAGCAGAGAGATGTGCATATGGCTACCATGACCCAATTATCATAGGTACAAGCCTAGGTAGCCAACCTACAAGGATAGGTGATAGGTCTGAGATCTTGGATAACCTATTTATAATATACTATTTATAGGGGACTATTTGAGACATCTATGGTAGTATGGCTACACCATGAGATAGATAGGATATAGCCTAGTCATATATCTGAATTGATGTATTTTTTTGTATTTTGTATAAAAAACACATGATATATATACATATCTTATTTTTGTAGTTGGATGATGATATTATGTGTTTGTGTGATGGTTGTGGTTGTGGATGCTTGGATATATTTCTTTTTAGAACATGTATTTAGCTTTTTTTGTATATTTTATAGAAAATATATGATTTGTGGTTTATTTTCTAGCATTATGTAGGGCACATGCATGGTTAAAAAGAAATAGACAAAAAAATCTTGGCTAAGTATAATCAATTAAAAAATGTACTACACACTATTTCACATTGGGAAATGTGTATAATAAACCAAAGGATGGTAAAAAAGAGGGTAAAAAGTTTGTTTTTAAACCATGACAAAATGGACACCAAATCAAAACAAATAAAATCACACTAAATCACGTTGAAAAGTATGAAAATAATATAATAAAGTGGAAAACATGTAAATAAACAAATGGTATAAAAAACAAATCAATTAAGTTAATCAATCATACTAAATCATGTTGGGAAGTATAAAAGAGCAACAATTATCACACTAATTCAAGTTGGGAAATATGAAAAATTCAAGAAATGGTTGGATTCTTACATGTAATCAAAAAATAAAAAGATAAAAGTGAAAGAGTAATTAAGTAAGAATAAAACATACTAAATCAATATGGGAAGCATGTCAATGACATGTAAATTCATGATCAATAAAATCTTATCTCATATTTAACACATGTAATTTTAGTTGTGACTTGGATTATTGGAAACTTTTGTGAGTAAGGCTAGGTCCTATCCATGATCTTACACTAAAAATCACAAATAGAACACCAATTAGATCAAATAAATGTGAAAATATAGTAAAAAGTGAGGTTGGTAATATGATGGTGAAATTGTGGTAATTTGTGAGGAAGGCTAGGTCTTATGCATGGTCTTACAATGTAACTCACAAATGGAATCCCTATGGAAGTGATCAATGAATAAAACAATCTTTATCAAGAGGAAATATGAGGATTGTAGGGAGTGAAAAAGGAGTGTAAAAAGCAAAACTTAGGCATATTATGAGAAGATCTTAGGAGATAAGAGGCATACTAAGGACATGACAAGACACTAAGTGACTAGTGACCATCACTATACAAAGGAAACATGTTCGCTATAGACACAAAGTTACGTATGCAAATAAGCATGCTACTAAGATAAAATCATGAAAGTAGATTGGTATAAGAAAAATAAAATGTACCTACCTTCCCATGATGTGTTCCCTATTCTACAAGACCTGTTATAGAGCCATCAGTCTATTGGGAAGATTAGGTATTTGTATGAGAAAGTAGGTATCACTAAAATATTTTTTATTCTCCGCTTCTAATCTACTGGCCTAAAGCACCCAAATGGACCTTGTATTTTGAGGCCAACTATAGATTTTGAGTTTTGACTAGAATAAGGAGATGTGCTTGAAATCACATCTTTTAGTGTGATTTAACGTTTAAATTTTTTGAATGTTACCTTTTTGGATAATTGACTTTTGTTAAATGATTTAGATTTTGATTTTTTTAATGTATTTTAATATTTCTGCTCCATATAGACTTGGAATGACCATTCATGAGAGAAAGAGTGATACACATGAATGATGTTTAGGCTTAGGCTAAAGGAAGTTAGGTAACCATAGACAAGACTGAATAGGATACTTAAGCTTAATAATGAACCAACATGTTATCTCAAGTATCAACCATGTGTATGCTTAGTTTGAAAAAGGGAATAAAGTGAAGAAAGGAGATCCAAAGTGGACCAGTAATATGAGATTATAATGAGATGATTTTTTTTGGTAACTCATCACTTGCTAGAGGAATGACTAAAGGGAAACAAGGTTTGTATAACCAAGTCACAATAATAATTATCTGTGTATATAGATATAAGACATCAAACAGTCATGAAAAAAGAACAAGGGAATTTTAAGAAAGAAACTCAAGAAGAATAAGAAATAAATGATAAAGAAGACATCCATAAGCAAACATAAATGATATTTATAACCAATATAAAGTATGAAATTAAATTCACCATCTAAGATAAATAATAATTTGACATAACGTCAAATGATAAAATAAATATATAAATATAAAGTTAGAGCACACGTCCAATCCAAATGAAAATGTAAGAATATCATTCATATGCTCATAATTACTAATATATTTTCCCACACACATTATCCATAACATCTGATAAGTCTATATGAATTTGAATGCAAACTGTAGCTAATGTTTCATCTATCTTCAACAAAAACTAGGAAAATAATTCATGTCTAATATCCTCAAAGGAAAAGGTAGGAATGCTTTATGGATCATGCTAATGAGACCTATCAAGCAAGGGGTGTTAAAAAGAATGCATGGGATTGGAATTTATAGGAGATGAAGGGATCACTGGTGGGAAAAGATCCACAGGTGAGGGACTCATAGGTGGATAAGGATCCATAGGTGAAGGAAGGTCCACTAGTGAAGGATTTATGGGTAGAGTAATGGGAGGTGAACAAGGGACCATAGGAGGAGATAGAAACCATAGGAGGTGGACCCATGGGGGAAGAAAGGGGAGCCTTCTTGTGGGAATTACCTATGGGAGAAATGGTATAAGGTGTGGGAATAGTTAAAAGATGTTCTTTAAGATGCTACTGAAGGATGAAATAACAACTAGTGTGATGGGTGCCACAAAATATATACCTCTCCATACTTATGAATATATTTAGGTAGTATATTTAAGGGAGGTATGGTATTATCTAAGGACTGAGGGGTAGTAGGACATAAAGTGTCAATATATTATCATAACTTGAAAAAATGTTTAGATGAATGGTTATCTATTTTGTGGAAGTAATAAATATGCCTATGAGTAGTCTTGGTAGGTGTACTCACATGAGGAGGTGTAATAGAAGTAGAAGGAACTTGGGAATACTCATCATCCCATTTTGTGGGAAACAAATCCATTTATGGTAAAGGAAGCAAACCATCACTGAGAGAAGGTGGTGGTGATGAAGGGACTAGATTAGGCTCAACATCAAAAGTGATAGGATTATAAGAAGGAATAAAATTAGCTAAATCAAGAGAAAGAATGAAATCTAAGGTGGGCTCTAAATATGGAGGAGTAGGGTTTACAAATTAATGAAGGAGATTTACATGTATCTCAAGGATAAACAACCTATAGGGGTCATGGTACCTAGTAAAGTGATAAGCCCTAGTTATAGCATGATCCATAAGCATAATCCTATGAGGATCTTCACAAAATGGAGGTGTCCACACCATATCTACCCTATGATAAAGAGGAAAAATGTTAAAATTAGTAATGATATATGATGGAACATGGGAAGATATACTAAAATACTGAAGCAAAAAGGAATGATAATAGATAATCTCAACATCATGGACCTAAACAAGACCTCCTAAGAATAGATCAACTAAGGTACAACCATTATAATAATCAAGTGTATGAAGATCAATGATACAAGTAGGGATGACATTATCATCTAATGATGTGTGATGAATGGAATGTCAAGTCTTAGTTAACAGTGATGTCATCACAAGGTGGGTTATGAGAATAAGGTTGCAAGGAAGTGAGAATATAAAAGATGAGATGGGGTGAGATATTGAAAGTATAAATATTGAGATTGATCTCATCAGGTTAATCAATAGAATCTAAGAGGTTAGGAGGAATATTCACAATGACTTTGAGATGATCGTTGTGACCTCAAGTGGAATTTATGGGAAATTTAAATCATTAAGACTCATTAAATGTAATGCTAGGCAAAGGTTCAAAATTAGGAGTCTTGAATACACTCCGGTCTTAGAATTATTAAAAATTATAAGGAGTGGTGTCACCCTAAATCCTATATATGGCTCCATTGTGAGGTAATTAAATTCATTAACAAGTGAAATAAGAAAATTCTCTCATACAATGAGTCCATGACCTACCAAGAATAATGTTGTAAGATAGAGGAAAGTTAAATCATCACCGTCATGTGAATGGTGATAAGTGGGATGGTAATGGGGAGCCACACACAACATAAAAGAGGCATTTGTCTTCAATCATATCCTTGACAAGTGTTGTGTGTGTATTTTAGATTTTATTATAAACATCCAAGGGTTTTGATAAAATTGAGAGATGCAACACAAATGTTGGAACCCTTATCAATAAAGGCACACTTGACTTGGATATCACCAATTTGGACACTAATAAATAGAGGAGGATCATCCACATGAAGAATAATCTCATTGATAATTGTGGAAGCGATGGAAAATTTAAGGGAAAGAGAAGTGTCCATTGTTTCATCAACATAGATGGACAACTCTTCACATTATTTCAATATGCTATCATCTTATCCAAATAAGGTTTCTTCACATCCTATTAGGGGAGGACAAAGGGTGTTCATTTTAAACAAAATCTATATAATATGGTTATGATTATGTGAAGAGGTCCACATAATCTCAATAAATGGGATTTGGGATGGGAGATTAGTGAGTTCCATGATATGATCCCACTCATCATAACCAATAATAAGATCATTAGAAATAGGTGCATAGTGTTGAAGGAGGTCCTTGGAAGAAGGATTTGAAGTACATTAGAATTTATGTTTATAAGAGGTAGAAGGTTTAGAAAAAATTTGTAATTTATGTTGAAAATATGAAGCACTTGATGCAGATTGGTTTTGAGAAGTACTAGAAGAAGTGTTGATAGAAGCTTGAGTGTCATTGGTTTTAGGTAAAGAATATGGAGGGATGGTAGAAATAGTATGTGAGTTTTATCTAAAGGAGGATTTAGCATTGGTTAATCAAAATTTATAAGGCTATCTTGCCCCAACTCATTTAAATGAGATGAAAAAGAATCTTGGGTAACATGAAGTATGTGAGACAATAGAGGTGTGTAGATAGGTTGATGATCAATGAAAATAACCATCCTTCACATATTGATTGTATTAACCACATTCTATTTGGGAATTGGGTCAATATGGCTTTCATCATTATTTTTAGAAGGATTGGGCTTGTCTTGGTTATCTTGGTGATTTGTAAGAGGATCTTTATAGATTACCAAATAATCATTAGCTTGATTCAAAGCTTGATATTTAGTATTTGTTTCATAGGATTTTAAAGTAATGTCATAGTATTTTTGGCATTTCCAAATGATATAATTATGGTCAAATTTGGGATCAAGAAGAAAATGGATAGCTAAATTACGAAGATGCCTATAGGTCTCATGAGAATGACCCAAACTAGCATGAAATCAACAAAATTTATTAGGATAATACCAAGATTTCATAAGATGAGTGGGATCAAGTTCTAACGGTAGAGGCCTAGGTAGATGTTTTAGTAATCTGGCTTAGGATAAAGGTTTGTAAACATTGCTATTATTAGGTGAAGATAAATGAGGATTGGTGAATTGTTAAGAAGGGGGAGCTAGTTCAAAACATTGGTTAGGAACAACAACATGAATAACATGAATAGTATCATAAGAGTCTGTGACACCATCATTGGTAGCATGATGATTATTTTTCTTGAGTAATATACAAGTACCCATAGAAGGTTGGGATGGCTTGAATTGATGCATAAGGAAATATTGACATTTAGTTTGGTCAATAGCCTCTTCCAAAGTATGTGGAGAGAGAGTTCAAACTTGATATTACAATTAGGGAAAAAGAGTAATGGTAAAGAGATGGAAAATGATATCATCATCCATGTTATGTTCACATTTATTGAACAATTTTTTCCACATTATAAATTTTTTTTGGGAAATTTCATTTTCAATTTGCTTATAATTGATAAAATGGGCCAAGGTATTTTCAAGAAGATCACTAGTTTGGAATTCTTAGACAGAGAATTTACTAAATATTCCAAACTAGTAATGGAATGAATTTTAAGTTAGTTTTACCAATCTAATGTACCACCTATGAGAGTTTTGGATAATAGATTTTTATCGAAAAATGTATTTAATTTTACCTAGTCTTTATATAGAATTCTAAATGTTTTTCGATGAAGAGTAAGATCAGTTGACCCATTGTAAGAAATGGTAGGGGTGATACCTCTATATCAATAATATAAATTTGAGATATAAAAAGCTCATTTTAAAGATGATTGATTATCTTGTTGACAAGAAGAGGTTGAGGGATGAGATTACCATGGGAATCCCAAAGAGGAGGTGGGGGGAGCATTTTGATTATGCATGCCCCATGGCATCTATTGAGGGTGGGTTTAGAGATGGATAAGGTGGTTTTGCATTCATATCATTTGATTTGCCTTATGAGATTGAAAATTATTAATTTTATTAAGCATTTATAATAAAATTGGGTGGGTTTGAGTTTCATTGTTAGTATTATTTTAAACATTTGAATTATAAGTAGTGGTTTGGGTACCACTACGGGTGTTGGTAGGATCTTGAGAAGAGTTGTTAGAATGTGAGGCACTAGTGGAATAATTTGCTTATGTGGAAAAATAAAAGATAGTGAAATAATGAGAAGAGGAAGCACTAGAATCATGATTACCATGGGTATAAATGATTCACTAGTGGAGGAGTTGAGAAGAGTGAGTCGTAGAAGATGTCCACTAGATGTAGAACCTGCCATGTTAGTGGAGATACTAGGCATGGAGGTAGAATAAGTCAAAGAAGAAGTCATGGTATGAGAAGGGGTTAAAAAAGAGGAAAGAGGCTAAGAATCAAAGAAACTAGTATTTCCAAATACCTATGAGAATGTGGGAGAAGGTGAATGAGGCTCTTCAACTTTACCACTAGTCATAAGATGGTAAATGGTAGAAGGATCCTTTACTCGATATTGAGTAAAATTAGAGATAAAGAAGAGCATTTTAGGGGTATACTATAATTTGGGTTGGTATTCAAGTGAGAAGAGAGGATTAAAAAGTGAAGAGGAATGAGGAGGGGTCCCATAGTTCATTGTGTGAGTGGATATATGACCATTACTCTCATCTAGGAGAGGATCTCTAATATGTTTATGGGAGGCCCTATGAGGGTTTGTAAGAATCATCATATCTATTGAATTTAACTTAGTATTATATTTAAATAGGAAGTACATGATGAGGGGGAAGGGATAGATAAGGGAAAAAGTGATTCAAAAGCAAGAAAAAATAAATATGTATATAAGAGTAAAGAGTCAATTAGGTCAACCTAGTATTGAAAGGAGGGTCTAAATTTTAAGAAAATAGGGATACAAATTCAACTAGATTAACCTAGATATATAACCTAGATAGAAAAAAAGAATAAAAATATTTAGAGTTGACAAGGTCGACCTAGCTCTGTATCCTAAGAAGCAAAAAAGAGTTGTGTCAATAGGGTCAACCTAGTATTATAGACAAAGGAAATAGACAGTCTGTAAGATACTATGTTGAGTAGAATGACTATATACAAAAATAAGAAAATTTTTGAAAGTAATTTTGAAATCTATAAATCAATAAAAATGAAAAATAAATTAGATCAATGAAGATGATCCAATTAAGGCACACAACACAAAACCTTGCACCAACGCTAGCCAAAACAATTTTTTCCAATACAACATACAATTGAGTTAAGAGTAAGAATTCAACTTGGAAAGTAAATACAAACTAAGTGGTTGTCTTGAATATTTTTAGATTATTAGATTATGATTTTAAGTTTGATAGGAAGTTGGTTGGAAGGAAATATAAATCATAGATGGTTTTAAGATGTTTATGGTGAAAGAGATCTATGTTGGCAATAGTACTAGATTGGTATTGAGGCCTACCCCCTCACTTCACACACCATAACAATAAGGGTGTTGGGTGATTTTACAATAAATAACATTAACCACATATTTATACTTGGCTAGAAAACTAAGTTAGTTTCTCCCTTGGTGATGAAATCCAAGTAGGTAGGCCTTAGGTAGGCAATTATTTAAATGCATTTTAAAATTATGTGATTTGGTAGTGTGTGCATAAAAGATAAAAATAATGTAACTAAATGGTATATTAAAAAACCACTTAATTAGACTATGTGATCTATTCTATTCATGCAAGCAATTAAAAATGAAAGTGTGAAGTAATTACCATCATATAAGTGTTAATTCTAAATTTGAAACATAGTACAGTGTCAGTTCAGAGGATAGTGTGTGCAGAGATTATAGAACAAAACCAAAAATATCTCTACTATACTATTGTATCAAGGGTTTGTTAAAGATTTATGTAGACAATGTCGACCTAGTCTTCCATATAGAAGATAGAATATAGAACTAGGTCAATAGAGTGGACCTAGTTTTTTGTATAAGGGTAGTTTTAAAGATTGAAAATTGTGAAAAATAGAACTATAATGAATTTAAAAAATGACAAAGAAAGAGATAAAGGAACCTTTATGGATTGAAGGATGCAGAGGAAAGTGAGATTGTTATTGAAGTTCCTTTATTTATACCTAAAAATTATACCAACTATGTCGACTAGGTCAACCTAGTTTTGAAGTTCCCTATTTTTTGAAACTTGCAAAGAATGTCATGCTAATAGTGTCAACCTAGTATGTTTTTTGGAAGTTTATACGTTTAATGTGTTGAATGGGTCGACCTAGTATCTTATCTGGAAGTTCAAAAGTGTATTGTGTCGACTTTGTCAACCTAGTAGCCTATACCTGATGAAAAACTTACATAAATAGAATAGAGTCATATTGATGCAACTATGTGTTAAATCTACATAGAAGTTAAAAATTATATTATCACTATCGACCTAGTATCAAAAATATAGAAAATTAATGAAAAACATGAAATAAAACTTTCAAGGTTTAGATTTATGTCAGGTTTACCAGAATGTATGTAATCACAAATTTATCATGTTTATAAATCAATCCTAACTTAGAGAAGATAGATCATACTTACACTTCCAATTGGGGATACATTAGATAATTGGGAACATGACCAATATGGGGATCTATTAGACCCAATTAGGTGATCTCTTATCATAATAAACCAAACTATGGAGGATTTCAAATATTCCAATCAAACATAATCACACAACAACCCTAACTAAGCCCTATATTTTCATATGCACTAAACTAATAATAAGTAAAGTAAAGTATAATTTAGTGCTCACCAAATATTGTGTCACAAAGTGGGGGTAAGAAATAAAAAAAGTAAACATGAATAAGATACATATACTCATGTCAATATATACAAAATCCTAATACATAGAACATAAGTGCAAATGCATATCTATCTACTCTTACAAACGAAGAACAAAGCTAGGAATAATTACCTTTAAAGACAAAGCCATCGAGCCTCAATATATCCCTTGGACAAGGTACTTTTCAAGAGGTTTTTGTGGTATATAAGGATGATAATGATAAATCAAATCTAGGATACATAACCTATCAATGCATCCAAAAGACTTATCCACAAGACAAGATTCGTATCTCTAAACAAAGTATGAAACCCTAGGCTTGATCTTCAAGTATAATGGTGGATAAGTAGATTCACATTATTCTTACTTCTTATTCTCTTTTATAAATAATGGAATAATGAATTTGTATGTATAGGTAGATTTAACCCTAAGCCCTTCTAAAAGTTTTGGCCAATAGGGTCGACCAAGTCAACCTAGTACAATTATGGATAAAATTTCACTAAGTCACGGGATAGGTCATCTATATGCCAACCTAGACTCTAAATAAATTTTACCCAAAATAGTATAGGGTCGACCTAGTCAACCTAGTACAACAGACTATCAAAGGGGCTTAAAGTGAGGAAAAGAGGGATGGAAAGTGGGAAAATACTAGAGGAGTATGCAAAAGAGGACAACAAGATTAGGGATATGGTTTTCAAGAGACAAGTGTGTAGATAATGAGTGTAAAAAGGGATGAAAATCTTATAAATCACTAATTTTTTGCCCACCCCTTTCTCAATGCACCCCTTAGGATGTGCACTCAGAAAGATTGAGACTCGATAGGTTCCTAAAAGATAAATAACATCATTAAGTGATAAAATTTTGAAAATATTATGTGTATATGATTTATTTCTATTTCTCATGATACTCATAATTAATCAACTCTACTTTTCTCATTATCAATATAATAATAAAAATATCTCAAAAGCACATCACCCAAATATAGGTTTTGATTCCATTCTTTGTCATGAGGTACAACATAGCTATGTATATAGAATACACATAATTGATTTTGATCCTTAGGAGTGCCACTTTTATATATTTCAAAGGAGTAATTATTACTTACTATTTTTTGCATATCACAATAGACTATCATGAATTGAAATTTTAACCACTACTACTCAAGGTAAACACCATACACTCTTGTTAAAGATCTACAACATAATAATTGTAATGTTAACTGACTCTTATCTTTTACCTTATATTTTAGTTTCAAAATTTATGACTTTTCATATTTTATCTAATTATTTAATACTATTTTTCATCTCTTAATTAACTTTAGTGATTTTTCCATGAAATCTACATGGTCTGTATCTTAACATCCCTTTACATGAATAATTCTTCCTAACTAAGCTCTTCGGTCTAAGAAAAAGTTGTTGAAAACATAATTTCAGTCTAATTCTCTATGGGATGCCACTAATTACTTTTATTCTACTAAAAACCAAAAATGTAATCATCTAATGTTATGGTACTATTTCAAGGTTTCATGTTATACTCTTAAGTCTAGTATTCCACAAAAGAATTCCCCTGAACTTGTGTTACAAAATATCATTTAGAAATTATATATTCATATTATGTTTATACTAATTAAAATGTGCATGTGCCCATTATATAAAATATTGGAATACTATCACTATAAAAAATATTTATCTTGTGTAGATTGGGATTAATTGATAAAATTATTAATGTCTTGTGTAAACACAAACACTAGGCCATTCTGATCAAGATATAAAATATCATATCTATTTTAACATAATGCATTATTAATAAAAAATAAAATAATAAAATTTTAATATAAGATAGACACATCTCATCCTTGTACATATACATTTTAGTTTTAATTCTTTGTGGGATGTTTGCAAGTACAATCAATTATACCATAAATAATATACGCAATTTTCATATGTCACAATAATTTTTCAATGTTACGTCATATAATATTATGTCGAGTACCCTAATAAAGAATCACCCAATCTCGTGTTAAAAAATATTGGTTAGAATGTGTATGTTCATATTGTTCTTATCTTGTTCGGAATGGGCATGTGCTCATTTTACACAAGATTATAATACTATCAATAGTTAACATTTTTTCCTTGTGTAGAATAGGATCAAATGATAAAATTATTATTGATTTCTTGTGTAAATTTAGGCACAAGACCATTTTAAACAAGATATTAAATTTCATAACCATTTAATTACAATTCATTATTAAGATGAAATATAATAATAAAAATTTAGTATCAATAGACACATGTCATCCTCCTACATATACATTTTAGTTTTAATTCTTTGTAAGATGCCATTGGGTACAATTAATTATAATGTGAGTGTCATATTTATCTATCTGATGTTTCAACATGGTCTTAAGGTTACACGCTATACTATTATGTTTAGTACTCCACTGAATAATCCTCTCAAGCTTTTGTTACAAAATATTGGTTAGAAAGTGGATGTCCATAGTATTATTAGCTTGTTTAGAATAGACATAAAATATCATATCCATTTTATTATAATGTATTATTAATACCAAATATAATAATAGAAATATAATGTCAAACAAACACATATTGTCCTCATACATGTATATTGTTGGTCTAATTCTCCATAGGATGTTGGTAGGTACAATATATTATATCATAAATAACATATGTAGCCATCTAATGCCATAATACAGTTGCAAGGTTTCATAGTATACATGAACCCATACTCATATTTTTATGGATTACATAGAATATGCACATTCCCATTTTGAAAAAGATAATTATCAAATATTCAATTATGAATCTAACATCCTAAGCATTAGAATAATATTGGATTTTAATCGATAATGTTTTTATTTTTTCTAGATATTTGGGTGTGTTCCCATTATGAACTATTAAGGGGAGTCTAACATTATAAATTAAGAATCCAATACTATTGGCTTGTCTGAAATGGGTACATGTCCATTTTACATAAGATATAAATATTAAATTCTTAATTAATAATATTATTAAAATACTATTAACATATTATTATAATGGGGCATTACATGATCAATTCTTGCTATATTCTCATAATATAGATAATATATAATTTGTGTACAAAGTACATACCAAAATCTTATTAATATTAGTCTTAATTTAATAGTGTGGAGTCATGGGCACATGCACATTACATACATGTAAATCAAATTGGATTCTTAATCTATAATATTCACAATATGTTAAAGACCTCTGTATTATAGGCAATTTTGCTTATTACAAATAGGGTAAAAATAATTTAATCAATTAAGAATCAAAGCTTCTTATCTTGTGTAGAATATAGGCCTCCACTTATTAATAAATTCTGATTTTGAAAGCAATAAATTACAAGCACTCATCATAAGGTATTAGTGCACATTAAGAGAGGAATAAGTGCAATTGTTAAAATAAAATATCTTTTAACTATAATTTTTTTCCATAAAAAATTACTTTTGCATATAAATATGATTCAAAAGTCAAAATAAATTTTAAATTATCATGAGAGAGATATTGCATAATATTTCATTGCAATGATTTCAAAAGTTTATAGTCACTATATTATAGGATAAAAAGTCATTACAAAGTAAAAATGAGTTATTTTCTATTAATAATGTTTTTGTGGTATGACAATTGCATATAGATAATGTGAATCTAGTGGAGATTACACAAGAAATCGGTAGATTTTGATAATAATTTTTTATACAAAACTACATCTACAAATAGATAAGAATCAAGCTAGACTTAGAAAATAAAGATAAAAGTAAAAAGGGGGTGATTACTTAAGGACTCAATTTTTGGTTATTATTTTTTTATGAAACTACATTTGTAAACATCTTAGTAAGATTACACAAGGATATTACAATAAGTTTACACATGTATTTATTATTTATATTTTTTATGATAAAGTTATTCTCAATTTAAATTATAAAGAGGAAACCAATGTTTAAGTAAGTATGATTACAAATGACATTTGAATTTAAAAAACAAATGCCATTTGCATGTTTTAGATATAAGGAAGAATATGCAAGAAATTTTCAAAGAATAATAAATAAAAACCTGGTAGTATATATTGTAGTTCTTGCTCTTTGTGTCAATAAAATATAATGTTGTATTTCTTCTTATATTTACCAAGTTATCGAAGAAAAAAATTATGTTATATTTCTTCTTATCTATGTCATTTCACTATGATATTTTCCTATGTCTTTTAGTGTAATTTCTCTAGGCTCTTGGATGCATACTAGTATCCATGAAACATGACTATCATTTTCTCTATATAATATCGATAGGCTCCATGATGGTTGCTACTATACCAAAAACCTTACTATCTCTATCTACTTGTATTACTGATAAGCTCCCAAATGAATGTTTGTATCCCTAAAAACTAAGTATCTCTATCATATATACTATCAATAGGCTCTAGGATGTAAATTGGTATCCATGAAACCCAACTATCTCTATGTCTCTACTATTGATAGTTTCTTAGATTGATGTCAGTATCCCTAGAACCTAATTATATTTATCTATAGGTAGTTTCAATGCTAGTATGATCTCCTTTGACTCTCTTTATATATGTCTTATGGTTTCCTTGCTTCCTCGATAACAAACTAAGAAAGGAAATTGAATTATTTTAATACTCAAAAATTTATAATGCATCCCATTAAGAACACATGCCTCCTAATATCTAAGCGTGGAAATTTTAAATTTTGAAAAATACATGTTCCATTAAATGTCATGCCTATTTTCAAATTCAAAAAATCTCTATCATAATCTTTTGAGATAAATCTCAATTTGTGAATTGTTAAGCATATGAAATCTAGTATGGTATGTGTTTGATTTGTGCTCTAATTTTTAGTGTAGGAGGGATTATCAATATTACATGATTTGACATTTGTACTTATTTGAAATGTGATATAAATATTTTGAATATATTTTGTATTACCTACATAAAATATTTTCAAAATTTCTAAAAATCTACTCAGGAGAATAGTTAATACTAATAAAAATGATATGACTATAAATAAAACTAAATGTAAAAATGATTTTAACACATACCTTTAACACTTTAATGAAATAATTAAAAAGGAATAAGATTATTGGTGTTTAAGCATTATATTATGGTAAAAGTAAAACATCTATTAGTGTTGCAATTAAAATAGACATACCCTTTGTGTGTGTACAATATTATTGACATTAAAATCAATTTAAAAACTTTTAGGAAAATATGCCAATGTGAAATATTATAAATTTCACCTCATATCCCATCCTTCATTGAACCATTATGGAAATCATGCTTCAAATCCCGTCCTAATTTGAAAATTTTAAATAAAGTGATCTTGATTTTATTTGAATAATGGCATAACTTAAATACAATGGTGATATCAATGATTTGTCTTTATCATCAATTGTGGGAACATTTTAACATTTGACAAACATTGTTTTTCTTTGGATAAAATTTCTTAAAACAATTATAAAAATTAATTATTATTAATTAATAAATGTAAGGCATAAAATAAATTTGAGCAATGCATCCAAATCATTTGAAGAATAGATATTATTTTAAATTACATTTCAATTTACTTACAATTAATATAACCACTTGAACCAAAAAAATTAATCAAAAATTTAAAGTATTATAAAAATACTCTTTGACCATTACACACACACACACACACACACACACACACAATTATCACTTTTTGTGTTGCAATTAAGTAAAAATAAGATAAGAATATTCATCTACTATTTTTCAAAAAAGGCTTAATAGATGTCCCATTTTACAATAATATTATTAGAACATCAATATTTTATTATGTGTAATGGGAATAATAGATTGTTTATAATGGGTATAATTGATAATTTAGAGTGGGAAAAAGAATTGGAACATTGTACATTCTAACCAAATGATAATACATGATTTTAAGAAGACTACAAACATAAACTATCCATTCTAAACTAGATAATAATATTGATATTATATTTTTTATCATGCTCAGTATGTCTATTATATAAGTCTATATATTTACAATTCATTTTTAAAATGAAATGCAATAATACAAATTTAAAATCAATCAACACATATTGTCCTCATCTATCTACATTTTTGGTTTGATTCTCTATGAGATCTTAAAAATTCCAGAAGAATGACAAGTGACTTAATTCTCATTAATACACCATTGAAGCAATTCAAGTATATATATCTATATCATGCTCATTTTGATATATCATTTTCATCTCTATTATTATAGTGCAATGTTAATACTAAATACAATGAAAATTTAATGTCAATAGACACATATCATCCTTGTGCATAAATATTTCAAATCTAATTATCTATGGGATGTTGAAATGTAAAATAAATTATACCACAAAAAATATATGTAGTTTTTTGATGGCATGACATCATTGTAAGGTTTTGTGGTATACTATTATGTAAAGTAATCCACTGAATAATTCCCCTGAGCTTATGTTATATAATATTGTTTAGAATGTGGATGTTTATATTATTATCATCTTGTTTAGAATTGGAATGTACCCATTTTACACAATATTAGGATATTATAAATTATCATCCACATGCATATACATTTCAGGTTTAATGATGTCATGATACTATCATAAGGTTTTACATTATACTATCATGCCAAGTACTCCACTGAATATTCCCCCAAACTTGTGTTATAGAATATTAATTAAAATCTTAACATTCATAGTATTCTTATCTTATTCATAATGGGAATGTTCCCATTCTACATAAGATCATAATACTTTCAACTACCAAAGAACATTATCTTGTGTAGAATTTAATTAATCGATAAGATTCTTAATGTCTTGTGTAAAAAGAGACACAAGCCCATTCTGATCAAGATATAAAATATCATCTCTATTTTATTAAAATAAATTGTTAATATTAAATAAAATAATAATTTAATATCAAAAAAACACATCTGATCCTTGTCCATATATGTTTTTGATCTAATTATCCATGGGATACCACTAGTTGATAGACATATGAATCTTTTGGATGATGTAGTACGATCACAATATTCCATAGTATACTATTATTTATAGTACTCCACTAAATAATTAACTTAAGATTATGTTATAACATATGGCCATTCTACACATGTCATCCTCATGCATATACATTTTAGGTATAATGATGTCATGATATTATAGTAAGGTTTTACATTATTCTATCATGTCTAATACTCCATAGTAGAATCCTCCCAAACTTGTGTTACATAATATTGGTTAGAATGTCGATGTTCATAGTATTCTTATCTTGTTCAAGACGGGCATGTATCCATTCTACACAAGATTCGAAAACTATCAACTACTAAATAGCTTTATCTTACATAGAATGAGATTAATTGATAGAATTACTAATGTCTTATGTAAAATAAAGTACAATCCCATTCTAATCAAGATATAAAATATCATCCCCATTTTATTAAAATGCATTACTAAAACTATTGGTATCAATTTGTGATGCTCTTAAAATACACCCATGGGATTAAATACTTTAGAGAGGATAAATGGAGGCAATAACACATGAAATGAATGTATTCTTATCAATTTTAGGATTGATGCTAGTTCAATCCAAAGACTGAGTGGTCTAACCAAATGTTTAGTTTGAGAGAAATAATTACTACCACCAGAGGTTCAATTGATATGAGATTTCATGTTCATTTAATTTATTTCTTACTAATTAATTTTCTAAATCATGTTACCTATCTAGTTTAGCTTATGAAAAAATAAGCTCTACTTCACTGCATATCATTTCAATTTCTAATCTAAGGTAGGATATCATCCAAAAAAAAGGAAAAGGATAGAGAGGGTATGGCATAAATAAAGATGCCTTTGATCTAAATGATATTTTTTGACACTATAGAACTAAAATCATGCCTGACCATAGTTATACCACTATGTGTCTAGTCTTGCTATTACACAAACATTAACCATGAAGTGGGAAAGATTATAAGGACACTAATATGAAAGTCATTATTTTATTAAATTAATTCTAAATGTAGCCTATCTTTCACCCTATATCTGCTACTCATAATGAATGCAATAAACCTAAAATAAAAAATTGAACACATTTAATAAAATGATTAAAATAGTTGTTGCACATATTAATTGAGATGATCATCCACAAACAAGAATATTAACAATTTTAGCACCAAATAACCAACTAAATTAAAATACTAAAGATATTAAATGAACAAAACATAGTAAAATTTATACTCGTCATTCTAAAATTATTATGTTACAATCAACATCCCCAAGTAAGAAATTAAGATAATAGAGCATTTAGGAAATGTTGGTTAAACCCATGCTAATTTTAGTAGTAGTTTGATACCTTAAATGTTGACCAATGAATAAATATTCAAAGTGAAAATAAAGAGGAAAGATAGGTATACTCTTGATGTAATTATTTCATTATTTTAACATAAAATTATTGACTCTTTTACAATGGTAATGCACTTTCCTTAAATAATCAATTCAAGGAGCTCATGGTCTTCATACACAATCAAGAAATCATGATTGATTATAGGTCATCATAACAAAAAAGATACCTCTATTCATCCCATTCAAAGAATATTCAGATCCAAAATTCACCAACTCGCTCCACATCTCCTCTTTGATTGGTCAAAATTTTAAAGTGACTTCCATTATTCATGCTTTACATACCATACTTATGATGATTTTGATAGGTGAAATGACCATCAATTTCAAGTAGCATGCTTTTCTATTGACTAGGCATGTTTTTTTTATCATTGATCTTCACTTTTGTCTAATCAACCAACATTCTTTCTAAGTGGTATTTTTTCATTATTCCAATCAACCTTTGTTTTCATGTATTATTTTCCTAATGGCCTTGAGACTTTGGAGTAGCAGGATATCACCACGTGGAATGATATTTCTAATCCATTCACATGGATGGTTAGTTGACTATACATCCATCACCAAGACTATTTAGTAGTGAGACTTCACCATGTGGTGCAATTCCACTAACCCACTAATCAAAAGAGTTAGCTAACTATACTACTACCCTTAGAGTAGCAAAATAGCAGGATGTTTCCACATGGTGTAATCCCACTAAACCGCTCACCTATAAGGTGAGATTTTTATATGCTTCTCTTGAGTATTAGAGTAGTAGGATGTCACCACATGGTGACATATCACTAACCCACTCACCCAAAGGGTTAACTTATTATACATCTTTGCCTAGGTCAAAAGGTCCCTAAGATCATGCCACATGGTAGTATCCCATTGACCTAGATACTTGGGGATTTTCATTATGTATGAAATTCCCTAGGTCAATGGTTCCTCATACACATTTCATCATCATGCAACTACATTTTAGGTCTAATGATTTAATGGTAACATCATAAGGTTATGTGTTAGACTATCATGTCCTATACTCCACTAAAGAATATCCCAAGCTTGTGTTACATAATATTACTTAGAATGTTGATGTTCATATTATTTTTATATTTTTCATAATGGGCATGTCCCCATTCTATAAAATATTTGAATACTATCAACTACCAAATTCTTTTATCTTGTGTAGAATGGGATTAATTGATAAAATTCTTAATGTCTTGGGTAAAAAGAGGTACTAGCCCATTATGATCAAGATATAAACTATCAACTCCATTTTATTACAATTTATTGTTAACATAAAATATAATAATATAAATTTAATATCAAACATACACATATCTTCCTCTTTCATATACATTTTAGGTCTAATTATCTATGGTATGCCATTAGTTACAATCAATTATATTATGAATAATATATGTAGTTGTCTTATGTTGTAGTACCATCATAAGGTTTTATAGTATACTATTATGTCTAGTAATCCATTTAAGAATCTCCCCCAATCTTGTGTTACAACATGTGCATATTATACACGTATCATCCTTGTGTGTATACATTTCAGGGATAATGATGTCATATTACCATTGAAAGGTTTTGCATTATACTATTATGTCTATTAATCTTGTAAATAAAATCCTCCAAGATTGTGTCACAAAATATTACTTACAAAGTGAATATTAATATTATTTTTATGTTAAGAAAGTGGATGTTTATATTATTATCTTAATACTATTTTGTTATCAACATACTTTGTAGATGGATGTCACAATTTTCCATTTTTATTGTGAACTATGCCAATGATTACATGTAATAAATATGACATCATATAAAAGTTTCCATATGTAGGACTTTTTTCTGTGCCTTTAGTCTGACACTTATAATTTATCATAGGGCAACAATCTTGTCTTAATTTAGTATAATTTCCAACAAAAGGACCAATTACACTTATACATAAGTAATCTCAGAGCCTTAGAGACATAGAGACTCAGAGCCATGAGACCATTAAGCCACTAACTTGGTATTTCATATTTGAAGCTTTGAGCCATTCACAATGTGCCAATTATCAATCTCTTAGAGCTTAGAATGTCATAACCATTAAAATCTAGGTCTTGGGGCCATTAAACTTTCTTTAATCCTTATGTGGTTTTAGGTTAATAAACTTTTAACACCTACCAAGATCTTAGAACTATGAAAACTCAAGATCATTAGATGATTAACTTCATTTTAAATCTTTTGTGCTTTTGAGTTCATGTAATTTCACTACATGAAATTTTCTTAGTAATTAGAGAAAGTTAACACTTACAATTTTATTTAAAGTTGAAGGGTTCTTCATATCATAATAATGACATCTATCAATGTCTCAAAGCTCAAAAATTTTGAAGACTTGAAATTTTTTGGTGAAGGATGAAGGCTTCAGGTAACATAGTAACTCCACCTATCTAGATCATAGATAAATAAGGTAAATCCCAACCATGAATGATTTACAACTATTTTCCAAAATTTATGTGATCATAGGAAAAATGATAGTAAACTTGGATAATGCATATTAGTTTTATTAGTATAAATAAATCACAAAAATTATGAAATCGCAAGGTTTTAGATAAATCAAAATGATTGCTCAAGTTTTGATTTTCAAATTCAAACTTATATAAATATAGATTTTAAATATAACAATAGAATTATACAAATTAATACCATTGTTATGGATGTCCAATGCTTGTGGACATTGAATAAAGGTAATCATGCAATAGTGGGACCCCATTTGTTTTCAAAAAAGGGGGTGTGTGTGTTAGGGAATAACACTCAGAATGTGGATGTTCATATTATTCATATCTTATTCATAATGGGCATGTGTGAATTCTACATAAATATTGAAATACTATTGACTTCAAAAATTCTTTATCTTGTGTAGAATGGGATTAATTTTTTAAAAATTTAATGTATTTTATAAAAGTAGGTGCAATTCCATTCTGATTAAGATATAAAATACCATCTCAATTTTATTACAATGCATTGTTAATAAAAAATAAAATAATATAAATTCAATATCAAAAATACACGTCTCATTTTGTGAATATACATTTTAGTTCTAATTATACATGGGATTTTACTAGTTACAATTATTTATAATTCAAATGGTAGTCATCTTTGTCTGACATCGTGGTACCATCTCAAAGATTGACAATATACTATTATGTCCAGTACTCCACCACATAATCCCCCAAAACTTGTGTTACATAATATTGGTTAGAATTTGGATGTTCATATCATTCTTATCTTGTCTATAATGGGCATATACCCATTTTTCACAACATTAAATTACTACCAACTCCAAAAAAATTATATCTTATGGAGAATGGGATTAATTGAAAAAAAATTTAATGTCTTATGTAAAATAATGCAAAATCTCATTCTAATCAAGATATATAATATCATCTCTATTTTATTATTTTTGGTGTGGGTTTTATACACACCCTAAAAACCCTATGAGGTATCTTATGACCTTCTAGGATTGATGAAAGTATTCACTCCAAGGCATGAGTTGTAGGGTATTTAGTTTTGTAAAAAACGTTGGTGGAATAGTGATGAGTGAAGAAATTTATTTACCATGGATGGGTCAGATATAGATGAAACTAAATCTATTTTACATTATTGGATTGATTATGTCTCTAACCTAAGGTGGTTAGGACTTAAAAAACTCAAAAAATAAGGTTTTTGAACCTAACAAGATGAAACCTTTTTAATCTAGAACATAAACTAAGGGTTGGACAAGAAATTAGGAACTAATGTATTCTCCAATATGTTTTAATAAAATCAGAAATCAAACATGGTAAATATTCCAAGGAACAAGAACATAATAAACTCAAGCATATGTAATCAAAATTTGCCACATTTGTAAGATTGATTTTGCATATATAAAAATAGGTATTATGATTAATACATAAAAGGAGTTAAAATAAATTATATAAATATATAAATAATTTTATTGAAAATATAACTCATGTGCAACAATAATAATAAGATTAAAATGATAGAACTTATTACAATATCCACATGTTTGGTAAATAGTCAAGATTTACACATCAAGAATAGTTGTAGAACAATCTTTAGAATTTCTTATTAATCTTAATAGCCAAAAAATTTATCCCTTTGAAATTGGTAGGATAAAAACATACATATGATTGGGTAAGGGGAAGGATTCATCCTCCAAGGAAAGTCTAAATTTGCATTTCTAGAAATAGGACTATGTGTCCAAACCATGCAGAGTATGGATGCACAAAATTATTTTCCCAAAATAAAATTCTATCACTAAAATACAATATATACATGAAAAATAAATTATAAACTAACATTATAAATTATCTAAAACATTAAATTACATATTTATTTTTATAAGGGTGCTGATGTGGCACTGCTAGCAGAAGATGATAGTGGAGTGACAACTATAAAGACTGAAGTAGACATTATAGTTTCTTGAAGGATCCAAATGGGCCCACTTGAAGTAGAAATGAATGTATATCATAGAAATTGAAAATCTTGTGTACATGTGGTAGTAATTTTAGTTGGTTTCATGTTAGGTGCTAACCCTAAATCTCCATCTTTAGCTTTGAATTCCTTAAATAATACATGCACAACTTTAAAATCTTTATTAACAGTGTAAAAATTGAGTAGGTAATGCTTGAATATCTTCATGGTTTCAACCATCAACCTTGTATCCTTTGATTCTAAGATCTTAAACTCAGATCCTAGGGCTTTTTATTTTGTCACTCTATCCTTTGAAAAAATTATTATCTATAAAACTTCATCATTGGTTTTATACAATGCTCCCTTAACCTCCTCCTTAAAGCTATTCTCAATAATTTTAAGGAGTGTCCATAAATTTGGCCTATTAACTAGCTTTCCTATGGAATTAATCATGTCGATGAACCTCATATATTTCAAAATTTCCATGGCCTGGTTCTCATGGTTAACAAAATTTCCTAATAAATCCTTCATTTGCTTATCCCAAGTAAGAGTAGCATCCTTCTTTATACTTACATAATTTAATATCAATGCTACATCTTGGCTAGATATTAAGTTCATCTTATTGAAAGAATTTATCCTAAAACATTGAATCAAGAAATTAATCTTTTTCTCATATTATTTAAACTAGTGTCATATTTTGAGCACCTTTATTTTTTTCTAATTGGATCTCTCTTATAGAAACCCAAATATTACTTAGGATATTTTACAACCAAGTGGTTTCACTTTGCATGCTATCAATAATTTCATGAGGGGCATATATAATTTTCTTCTATAGTAACCTATGTTGTGCCTCCTCTCTAGATTTGTACATTTCCTTCATTGCTTCTCTAGTGAAATCTATAAAAGAACATAAATCATTTATATACTCAGTTGAATCGTTAGCATTATTTTTGGTATTTTTCACGAAGGGAAATAGATTTTCTCTTTGTTTGAACTCAATTTATTATGTTGTGTCAACATTCACTACTTTGTTCTTAACTAACTTCTAAATGGTACCACTCTGTTTATTATATTTGGTGGAGAATATGGGTAATTCAATGACAACAAAATTCTATCTCTAATTCATTTTTCCTTGAATTTATTTAATCCATTGGGGAAAAATAAGTTCCCCTTATTATTCAAAGGTATAGGGTGGAGGTGTCATCAAATGAGGATTTATTTCTAGAGGATTAAATGTTGAAGGTGTTAATGAAGCATTGATTTGAATTGAAAATTGTAATGGTGGATAAACAATCTTTGCCACAGTGAGGGATCCCTCTATGGGTTAACTTTAGGTAAAAATTTAGTCCAGATGGTAGTATTTTCAACTTTCAAGGTGGATAACTATATAAATAAGGATTGTGGCATAGGAAACTTCAATTGAGATGAAATCTTTCTAAGGACTAGTGGCTTTCTAGGATTGAAAATTGAAACATAGACCATATTATAAAAATAAACTCCTTTCTTTAGATTATTTATTTGTGTGGATACTAAAATAATTAAAAATTCAACTGAACTAGACAATGTTTGACTTGAAATGGTTAGAGAGAAATCATTAGTTGAATCATTTACAATGGAAAAAGAAGAAACAAGAGAATAAACTCCCTCACTCATCTTTTTTCCTTGCTTTATTGTAAGGACTTGATGGTCTAGGGAACCATATATTATTTATCCTTATTTTAGGCTTCCTAATCTTATATATTTATCCATTCTTAACTAAACCTTGTCATATTTCTCACCTTAGGATTCCTTTTCACTTACCCTTTGTTCTACTTCCATCATCATTTCTACATTTTCTTCCTCCACATTAGTGGCATAGTCCACCAAGGATATTACATGTCCATGTTTTTCTTCTTCTGATTCCTCTTCAATAGGGCATTATTATATAGTATTTAAACAAAGGGATTATATTTCCTCTAGTTTTTTAGATTTGGAGGAGATTGTAAAGAATTTATATCTCCTTTGGTAAGTTTCTATGTGGTAAATTGGAGATTAAAGGGAAAATGAAGTAAATGAACAATCCACAATAGTAGGGACTACTATTTTAGGTGGTGGGGATGGAATGTAAAGTGGAAAAATGATAGTGTAAGGGGGAGTAGATGGAGATGGACCTAGTTGAGGGGATAGAGGAGTGGATAGATATAATAAAAAATCTTGCATAAATACTTGAAATAATTACATGTGTGATTATTGTATATGGAGGTAGAGGTGCCATAGAGAATGTGCTCTTTTTCTTGTCTTAAAGAGATGGAGTCCTTTCCACTATAGTGTTATGCCAAAAATTGTGAAAGTGGTAGGTAAATGAGTGGAAGTTGGCTGGGGACTTGGGAGAGCTCTAAGAATGTTGTTTCGTTTATGAAGGGTTTCTTCCCTTTGGATATTGGAATCCCCGTCATATAGATATTTTTATTATGTTGTATGCGAGGGTGTTGGATCAAGCCTACTGAGTCATGAGGCTAAGATGTGGACCAATAATAATTCCATCTTTGTGCTTGTTTTACCAACTCATTCACTTGATCCTTTATAATCTTAGGATTTTATTAGATGGCCTAGGTGACCATTATGGACATTTATTTGTCTTTCATTATAGTCCATACCTATGTGTCATATAACGCATTCATGAAAATTGAATCATGATCATACTCTTGATGACCATATATGATGTTCACCTTCTTATTCTCCTTTAGGAGTAAAACATAGTTCATGATTTTATTTTTCATATCATATTATATAAGTTGGGCATCATCAAAAGGATAATAGGATATCAACTTGGTTGAAATGGAAATTTACCATATATTGGAGCTACCCAATAATTAGATGAGTTTTGATGTAATAGGTCAAATTATTCTAACCTATATCCTCATACATGATATTATAAATATACTAAGCCACCTTTTATTTTAATTTTTTTTTAGGTACATGGCATGGTAATAAAAGAGGCTATGCCCTTGTTCCTGTAATCATAATAATTTTCACATTAGGGTAATACTAGTAATCCCCCGCATTTATCTATGGTTGTTCTCAAGTTATTAGATAGTTGAAGTATTTGAGGGCTATGAATTGATTTTTATAATTGGGGATAAATTTTTTCACAAATATTTATGATCTCATTTATAAATCTATAGAGGAACATGAAGGAATAATCCTCATAAATTGTGTTATAAACATACATTGATGATGGCTTCCATAATTCTCCATTTGTCCTCTGAACTAATCCAAGTAATACATCTAATAAATATGAAATCATATAAAAGTTTCCATATGTCATCCTTTGTTAAATTTTATACATATAGGTATTTATCCTACCATAGATAACATCTCCTAGGGCAACAATCTTGTTTGAATTCAACAGAATGTCTAGTAAAGTGACCCATTCTACTTGTACATAAATAATGATAAGAAATTCATACAATATGTTTAAAAGAGCCATATATATCCTAATACCAAGCCTAAATTTGATGATTCAATTGGAAGATATGGCACCCTTGGGATTCAACCTTTGGCCTTTCAATATCCATTATTTTAGTTTGCCTTCTATGGTGTTATGCTTGAGTCATACATTACCTAAGACTTAGTTATAGGTAATATTAGGCCCTAGAATCCTTAGATACCTATCAAATTCCCTCCCATAAATGTAGGCAATTATATTTTTTCCCTTCCTAATGTGAAAAAAATAGAACAAGTACCATTAAAAACACTTCCCCACTCCCTGATGAAGTCCCATGGATTTTATGGGTAACAGGTCACTGAATTATTGCTTCTCATCCTTGGATAATTAGTCCTATGTAGATTATGGCACCACATATTCCATTACATTCTAGATGATCGAGTAATACAAGAACATGAATTTGAGGGCACTTTTGTTTAACATTGTATCCATATATTATGTACTTCCTACTCAAGAGTATGCATAAGGGGCCTATACACAAGATGGTTTTGAGGAAGAATCCATTTCAATAATTTCAAGTTGTATAATAACTTCATTAACTGTATGAATTCTCTTTGCATGTTCACTAGAAAACCAGGGCTTTTGGTCATATGAATTTCACAAAATCATAATGTTCACTCGAAGATTGATGGTGAAGTTTCTTAGACTTTACTCATATTTTACATATGTCATCCAAATTTTGGTTTTTAAATTATCAATTCATCTAACTTCAATGTGCATAAAAATTTTTAATTTAATTATAATTCTAACTTAAATTCATTAGTTAGTTTTGGTAGGTTTGTATGTTTTACATTTTGGTGACTTTCCGTTAATTTTTGTGGGTCTAGTCATCGTTTTTGAGATAATTCTCATTTTCTCAATTACTATCTTATTTATGATTCTATAAAATTAATTTACATGCACATTGGGAATGCATCTACTATATTTTGACACTTTTCTTCTTCTTTATTTGTCTAGCCTTTTAGATTTTTAATCTTTGATTTATATGTTCTAGGGCCAGAAGTTAGCATAATTATGCCACATGGAGCAATATCAATCTTGTAGGGAATCATAGGCTCAAATTAATAGGCATAATAATAGAATACTATAAACTACAATTTTTTTTAATCTTTTTTATAATGGGATTAATTGATAAAATTATTAATGTCTTGTGTAAAAGCAGGCACAAGCCCATTTTGATCAAGATATAAAATATCATCTCCATTTTATTACAATTCATTGTTAAGACCGAATACAATAATAAAAATTAATATCAAATAGATAAATCTTACCCTCTTGCTTATACATTTTAGGTATAATTATTTTTGGAATGCTTTTAGGTATAATCAATTATACCTTAAATGACATATGTAACTATTTGATATTGTAGTACCATCTCAAGGTTCCACAATATATTATTATGTCCAGTACTACAGTGAAGAATCATCCATAGGCTTATGTTATAGTATATTAGTTATAATGTGGAGTTTCATATTAATATTATCTTGTTCATAATGGGCATGTGCCAATTATACACAATATTTGAAAACTATCAACTGCTAAAATTCCTTATATTGTGTAGAATGAGATATATTGATAGAATTTTTAATATCTTTTGTAAAATTAGGTACAATCCCATTCTGATCAAGATATAAAATATCATATCTATTTTATTAAAATTAATTATTAATACCAAATATGATTATAAAAATTTAATATCAAACAACTACTCATACGTAACTATGAATTTACATAACGCACAAAAGGATTAAATATCTCTTAAGTATTATTTAGTAATATCTTCAAATAGTTACATATGATAGATCATTATAAAAATATGATAGTTTCAATGATATTCCATCTATCTTTTTAACTAAGTCTAAGTACAATTATATACTCCAATGGTCTATCACTTTGATATGTTTAGCTCCATAGGATGTCATGAGGTGCAAGCTATGTTGAAGTAAATGCTTGTGTTTGGAACTATGTCACATTTAAACCATATACTTATGTAGTTTTCTTTAGAGTTTCCTAAGTAAACCTACAAACATTATCCCCAAAATTTTACTTTTGTCTCATCCTCAAGACAAGCTAAATTTTAATAATACCTAAAAATAAGTTAAGGACTTGGGCCTTACATAAAAAATTGATGATGTTTATTAAAAATCTTAGTATCAAAGGCTTTACATTATTTGAAGTAAATGGTGTCTTGTTGAGATTTTTATGCTAACTTTATATTTTCCTAATTCAATTTAATGATCTCATCAATGGTTGGTTGAGTTACAATATTATTGAATGAGTTATTCATTTTATTTATAAACTTATCCAATTTTCCCATGAAATGATTTATTAATTTCCTAATTCTTTGAGTTCAATGATTAGTTTTCCTCTTCATTGATGTTGCTCCTACATTTTTTCACTTGGTGCCAAAATTATCACCTTCTCTATGCCTTGAGATCTTTAAAAATATTGTATAGGGCCATGGCTTGGTTTAATTATTCATTGAGGATATCTAAGGCTTTATTTTACTCTAGTTTTGTCATTAGCCACCCAACAGTGAAAGAAAAATATTAACCGACATCTCATATTGCTTTTTATAGAAAATCAATATGTTGTTTGACTTTAGTGTTGTGTTTTTTGTTATACTTCAAGGGATTAGTATTATGTTCAAGTTTGAACTCTTGTATTTCAAAATCCCTAGTGTTTTACCTATCTTCCTTGATGATACCTAGATGTTCAATTTTTTTTTTCAAAGTTTTCGTGAACCGTTGAATGATTGGAAATTTTTTATCTTCAAATTATGTTTTGGATTTTGTAATCATAAGGAAAGCATCTTGTAGTCTTTCCTCTAATATTGTGCATCCCAACATCCTAGCATACTGTTCACTCTCCTGAAATGTATTTCCCAAATTTTGATTTTGAATAGAGGTCAATTTATGTAACTTGATATTTTTTCCACATGGTATTGTTTTGGTAAGGATGGAAGGCAAATGGATGTTGTTAAATTTTTAATCTTGGTCTATATTTATTTTAATTTGGGTGGGGAAATCTTGTGGGTTTAGATTGAATGTGGGTGAAGTAGTGGTCAATTGTTGAATTGAAGTTGAAGGTGGATTGGAAATTGATTACTCAAGAAAAGATGGTGTTTTTGGTATTTGGGAAAGTATGTTTAGCCTAGCTTTTATTGTGGACTATTTTTGTGTGTTGCTAGTATTTTTGATGACATCCTTATCCACCTTCTTCTTTCATTATTTCATTTTTGGGGAAGCTTCATCTACCGCTTATTTTTTTTAGTTCTTCAGCTTGGAGTGAAGCATCCTTTACTACCTTTTTATTTTTGTTTTCTTTAGCTTAGAGGGTGACATCTTCTGCCACCTTTTTATTTTTTTAATCTCCTACTTTTTATTCATTTTATTTTTTTGTTTTTTCTTATTTTTATTTTTTATCTTTCTCTTTTGTCTTTTTCTCCTCTTTCTCCTTTTGTTATTTCTTCTTTTATTATTTTTCAGGTTGTTCGTTTTCATATTGTTCTTTTTCCTTTTTTTCTTTTTCTTTCTTCTTATTTTTCACTAATTCTTTGACTACTATCTATTTGGTCGGAACATAATTTTTATCCTTCTTGTTGCTTGACATTTTATTTTGATGTGGCCTCTAATTTCTCTTTATTTTATATTTCCCTTTATTCAGCCTTTACCTTAGCTAAGGCTATTTCATATTCTTTTTAGTTTTTATCCAACATGATACCCATGGCTTAGTCTATATTTTTCCTTCTTCACTTTTTATGTTTGATGATGTATCATAGACATCAATAGTGTGATATTCATAACTTGACTCTAAATGTGTGGGGATGTATTTCTCCCTTGTGATCTTTTGTTTTTGTTTATTTTTGGACAGAATCTCAACATTTTATGGTTGGGGGGGGGGGGGGGGCAGGGAAGGAGGAGAGGGGGGTTGTTATTAGTTTTATTCTATGAATAAACCCATCACACATGGATCCACCATTTATTTTGATGGACTAGGTTGAATAAACATTTTTAAGTACTATACATATTTCTGTACTACTGTTTATTCTACGGCTTGAAGATGAACACATTTTCATTTATTTTTCTTTCTTTCTTCTATTTCTTTTATTTTTTACATGGATTCATGTGTGTCTTTATCCTCTTGTATAACTTCACCAATAGATTATGTTCCTATTAATTCAATCACTAACTCATCCATAGTGTATTATATATTAGTTCAACTAGACTTCCCCAAGACTCATGAAAAGAACCAAGTGATGGAAACAATCTATTTGATTTCATTATTTGACATTTAATACTATAATGGGGGAATAATTTTTTTACATTGATCATATGGGTGGATATATATGTAGTCAATAGTGGTAATAAATTAAAAATCTTAGTGGTATTTGTCTACTATTTATGAGGAAATATGATACATTGAATTGAGGATTTATTGTGAATTAGTTCCCCACATTATCATGGCATAAACTTGTTGTTCTAAAGCCATAGTTCATAGATGATTTTTTACTTGATATCCTATGGTCATTCTTTTATTCCATTTTTTTTTGTTTCTCCTAGGAAGGTTTTTGTGTAGCACATAGATAGGCAAAGTAATATAGGTCCATAGCAGAAATTGTGTTTACCTCTCTAGATCTTATGAATGTTTGAATTTAAGTTATCCAATAGGACTTGACATAGATTAAATTTAGTCTTATTTGACATCATATAAAATGCCACCATCTCACTCTTAGGTCTCATAACATCTTTCTTATTGGTAAATTTTATTTTCAATGCTACTACTTTGATTACATATCTATAGGTGACATTGGGAATAGTTATTTCGATGCCACATTTTACTTTAGTAGTGTTAAAACAACTAGTAGTAAATACTAGTTTTTCTATATCTTAATTTTTGTACTTCATATTACTATTTACTTCATTCATCAACCCCATTACTCTTTCAATGTCCTAGGTGGTAATGACATGAGACTGGTCGAGCAATAAAATACCATTGTACACCCAACTAAGTAAAATTTAGATTGTAGTATTTACTACCATGAAATAGGGAAATCTGGCCTAGATATTGAGCTTCAATTATGGCATTTATTTTGATTTAGTGTTTAAATCCCACATATTTTGTTATGGTATATCATGCATGAGTTATAAATGTCTTAACTCCATTCTGATGTGGTCAATTTATATCATATGTGCATGAATTTATTTGAATGTACTATTGAGGTGAGAATCATCGTATGGGAGCTTATAAAGTACTCCCTCTAGATATGGTGTTATATTTTTTGATGGAACATTCTTTTATTTTGGAAAGTTGAGTGTTTTTATGTTTACAAGGATTAGGGCATCCATTTTTCCTTCACTGTGTTGAGTTGTAGCTCTCACAATCTCAAATGTAGCTGGTATAAATTTCTCAATGTTTTGGTAATTAGAAATATTGAAAGAATGCAAGTAAGGTTGGATATATTTTTATATAGTTTCCCTTGATTTTAGGTAGTGATAGATATTGTGAATGTATTTATTGGTGATTATGCATCACCACCTTACTAACCTAGCTATTCCTTATTTCTTGGATATGTTTTTTCCATCATGTCAGTTTTGATGACTCACTATTTGACATTAATGTTTATATGTGATTTAATTTAATTAATTAATTTATTTTATTTTTATGATTAATTTCCCACATTTTGGTTTACATGTTTATTTGAATTGATGTGATTGTTTATTCTCTTTGTGTCATCTATGCATCTATCAGGGCAGTTATAACCATCTAACCTACTAGTTTATATTAATCATCTATGATGTGGCCTCTAGCCACATGAATTATTCAAAAATCCTTACTAAATCTCACTCACATAAATAATCTCATAAACACATATGAGTTGAATTCATAAATTCAGCATTCTCTTATTAATCTTCACAAATCTAAAAGATTTATCAACAAATTTTATCTATCACCACATACATAACTTGGAATTCACAAACCAAAGAGGCTTTAAAGAGGATTTTAAACTTATCCCCAATATTATTCTCATAAAATCACTCCATTTCCAACCTATCCTAACTAAACCAAAGGAAATACATTGATTTATAGATTTTACAAACAAATAATGAGTAAAGGAAACACAAAAGGGCCCAAAATTCTTCCCACTCTTTCATATAGAGGGAATATTATAAAACGACAAGGTGTACCCAAATATAATCCATGCCACATGCTTCATAGGGTCATTTTTGAGAAATAAGGATTATATTTCTCAAGAATTTCAGTACAAGGTAAGAGTATATTGGAAAAAAATAAATTTTAAATTTTTCATTACAATTTATGAACTCATGCCATTTGATTGTAGGTTGAAGAAATTACAAGGAAAGGGGTTATTTGTTTTTTTATATTATACCTAAAACTCTTTGAACTACTAACAAAAAACCCTTATGTTGTGAAGTTATAATGGTATTGATAAGAATATTAGAGGAGGGTGGAGAATGTATGTGATCATATAGATTATGCAATGATATGTATGTGGATATCCCTAAAACATATTTTAGAACTCATGATTGCCATTATGATTTTATGTTCACCCATTTTAGTCTCACAAGTATACCTCTATATTTTAGAGTTTGATGAATACTACTTTTAGGATTTTTTTAAGGATGTTTGTGTTGGTGTTTTTTGATGACATCATAATCTATAAAAATATTAGGAAGAATATTTGAATCGTGTGAAACAAGTACTAAATTAGTTCTAAAATAACATCAAATATATGCTAATCCTTCCAAATGTGTTTTTTAAGTCCAAGAGGTGGAGTACATGGTTCACATCATTTCCAATTAAGGAGTCAAATTCAAACCTAGGAAGATAAAATATATGATGGAGTGGAAAATGCCAACAACCCTCAAGAACCTTCATGGATTTTTAGGGCTAATAGGTTACCATTGCACATTTATTTAAAAATATATGAAAACCTAATATCTCAAATCATAAAATTATTGAATAAAATTCCTTCCATTTGATTGAACTAGATACCAAGTAATTTGAGAAACTGAAAGAGGTTATGTGCACCACTCAAATTTTGACTACCATAATTTTTATAAAAAACAATTATTTTTGAATATGATACATTAGGATATGACATAGGGGTATTACTCATGAAATATGGAAGACCCATTACATTTGAGAGTCTTTAAATCAATGGAAAAAAAAACTCAAGCCAATTTATGAGAAAGAAATGAAGGCAATTATTCATTCAATCAAGAAATGGATACTTTATCTGATGTGTAAACACATTCAACTAAAGACTGCTTATGATAGTCTAAAATATTTTTTGGAACAATGATTTTCATCAGAAGGATAAAAAACATAGGTGAATAAAATGTCAGGATATGATTTTTAAATATTCAATAAGAAAGGAAAAGACAATGTGGTAGTAGATGCACTAAATATAAGGGATGATTTCATTGAGTCCTTGTTTTGTGCAATGACAATTTGGTAGGTAGATTGGTTAGAAGAGGAACAATTTGAATGGGAGATTGGCATGGATACACATGTTTTTATTTATAGTATTTAATAGTTTTTCATTTTTATAACAATTTTTCATGGAATGGGAATGCAAAATGTTATAAACATAGATTATATATATGTAATAAATCTAGTCTAAAAAAGAAGATCCTTCAGGAGCTTTATTCATATCTAATAGGGGAATTTGAGATTTTTTAAGACATACCATACAATAAAATTGGATTTATTTTGGGAAGGAATAAAGGGACATATAAATAAATTTGTGGATAAGTACATGGTGTTTCAACACAACAAAGGTGGAATTATTAAGACACTGGGTCTTCTATAACCTTTATCCATCCCTAGCTAGAGGTGTGAAGAATTATCCAGGGATTTCATTATGGGATTGTTGAGGTCAGAAATAAAAAATTACATCATGGTAATTGTGGATATCCTCACAAAATATACTCATTTTTTTTCCTTATCATAATCATTTGTAGTTAGTGTAGTAGTTGGTTCTTTTCTCATTACAATTCAAAACTTGCATGGTACTCCCAAGATCATTGTAAGTGTTTGTGATCCCATCTTTACCAATAAAATTTTGAATAATTTATGCACATGTTTGGGTACTAATTTATATCTTAGATCACCATATCATCCTCAATATTATGGCCAAAACAAGGTGGTTAACAAATGACTATAAGAGTATCTTTGTTGTTTTGCATCAAATAAATAAGAACTATGGGTTCACTGGATATTACTAAAAGAATGGCCCTATAACACATCCTTCCATACCTAATTTGAAATGTATTAATGTGTATCACTTTATTTTTATCATAAAACATCCATCACTTCAATCCTAAATGTGCATCTCAAGGTTCAAGTTGTTGAAAAACACATTTACCTTCTATAAGAGGTACTAACTAGTTTGAGAGATAATTTAGAAATGACATCAAATAGAATTAAGTAACAAGCATATCAAAACTATGGTGAGAGGTATTTTTATATAGTCTATTGGGTCTTTGTTTGCTTGCACCCATATAAAATGATGTCTCTAAAACAACATAAAATGGATTAAAAAAACATCTCCTAATTATTTGGTCTTTATAAGATCTTACATAAAATGGGAATTATTGCATTCAAGCTAGATCTATAATAGTCCACTCACATACATATTATACTTCATGTATATTTCCTAAAGAAGGTAATTAGATAGAGAGTTCCTAATCTAATTAATTTACCTAAATTGGATAAATAGAGAAGTCTCATTTTGGAACCTAATAAGATCCTACACACACACACACACAAAGGTTGTGAACAAGAGAGATTAAAGAGTACTTAATTAGATGTAATAATATGAATCATGAATATGAAAAATGATAGGATGCAAAATTATTACATCCACATATTGACTTAATCCAATTTTGAGGGTAATTATTTTTAAGGAGGAACACCATGTTATGCCCTTATCCTATATTATGTATAGAGATATGTGTGGCCGACTTGTGGCTTGCATACCTTTCATACTATCTTATTATATTTCTTTATATTCTTAGTAAGGTCATCCTATGGAATAACCATGTCTAATTAGGATATATATAGGATTTGGTGGTTAGTATTTTACGATGTCATGAATAATTATTCTTTTATTGCATTGCATGAAGTTTGCTCCTTCGAAGTGGCTCAATCATATTGATCAAGTATTTTGGTCTTTCATCAATTATTATTGTAGATTTACTTTTTTTTCTTAATTATGTTATATATTATTTTTTTATTACAAACATATAATTAATTTCATTAGTCCTCAAATGGATGATCATTACAACTAAATAAACCTATCACTATTTACCATGTGGAAACCTCATTTTATAAATGTCATTGTCATATGTAAAAGAGACAAGATTTATAAAACTAATATGTTTTATTACTTCATAGGTTTTCAACATGAAAATAATTTGAATATAAAAATTTATGATAAATGATTTTCATCCATTTAATTATCAAGGAGGTTAATGATCATAATAAGATGTGATTTTATCTTAATAGTCCTTTTTATGTCATAGGTTGTCAACATTTTCACTATTTGAATTAAAATAGCTATGAAGAAGCCTTTTGATAGGTGCATATATTTTTTAATAATTTAATGGTTAGGATTTCTTATATTAAATATCAAAGTTCCTCATTGTACTTTATTTTCTAAAAATGTTTCTCCTTTAACTAGGTAAAGGCCCTAATGTGTTAAAGTACCAAATATGTCAAAGGTCTACATTCATCATCTTTAAGATCTATCACTAGTGTAACATAATAGGTTCTCAACATGAAAATCTTTTAAATCAACAAACCAAAGAACAAACTAAAATAAATGTTTTTGTAAATAATGAATGGTTCCAATAAATTTTTTTATAAAATAAATGGTCATTACCATTAACGTCTACATTAAAAAATAAACTCTACCCTAAATAAACATATCAATGTCTACCACATGGAAATGTCATTTTTTACTAAATTTCCTTCTCTTAATTAAAATAACTAATCTTGAAAAATGATAAATTTAACACAAGTCATTAGGTATTACATGGATCACAACCTAGGGGTTACCTAGAGTGATCCTATCATTATATATAATGATCATTGGATGTACTTGATTTGAAGAAGGTTATCTTCCATTTTATATTGAGGAATGTATGTTTTCTCTAAAGAATAACTGCCATAAAAAATTGAACAATCAATGCCTACCACATGATGCCCTCATTTTCTATATTTATTCTCATAATTAAAGTAATTGAGCTTATGGAAAAAATAATTCTATGTGAATTATGAGAAGGTCAATAAACCAATATTTATGATCATTATTTCATTGGGAGAACTTCTAAAAAAATACTACTATTATTTTCATGGGGTTACCTTGAATAACATTTTTGTCACCTTGTAAAATTGTGAATCTCTTTGATTGATCATGGTGTATCCTCCTTTTTTGATTGATAAATTTTATTCTACGTAAGATAATAACACCAAAACATGACAATTTATGCCACTAGGTGACTCAATTTTTAAGATCTCATTTCTATAAGTAATTGAGCTAATCTTAGAGAGATATAGGTTTAACATGAATTGGAAAAAACTACATGGATGAAAATTGATTATCATGGTATTCTATGTGGATACAAGCTTGAGTACATATGTTTACCTCGATCTATCATAACATTTAGATAGATTATACTCGATATAATGTGTTAGTTCCACACACTAAAATATCTTCAAGAATTAATGACACTTTTTGTTTCAAAATTTTATTTTTTCATGATTATTGAATTAAAATTTACAACGTCAAATTTTATTGATAAAAATTAGGTCATTTACGAACGCACTAAATTTAGCAAGATAAAATTGCTCTGATTTGAATAGTTTTCCTTCACTGACACAAGTCACATCGACATTTGTGTCAACAACATGAAACTACATTTTCCCCTAACATAAATTTACATCCTCTCATTTCCCAGTTGCAAATTTTGTGTCTAAAATTGGAATAAACAATTTAACTAAGGCATTCACTATATCATTTAAAACAAGTAAAGCCTAATGCAAAATGTAACACAAAATTTGATATAAAATTTTCCTAATTTTTTATATAATAAATCCCTCCAAGATTCAAATTAAAATTTATAACACAAATATTGATAATAAGTTTGATGCAAACCCTTATGCATTTTTTTAAAGATTTCTTTCAACATGTAGGAAATGATAGAAAGATTAATTCTTTTTGTCTATTAGTGTAATTGTTTGTCCATAAATCAATACAAATGTTTTTAACCATTAATTGATATAAATCAAATGATTTAAATGTATCTTTTGTAGAAAGTGAGTGATTCAAATACTGATAAGTAATTAGAGTTTTAAGACTTTCACAAATTTTAATATCAGAAATTAGGCTCATATTTCTCAAGAATCTTAGCATAGGGTAAGCGTATACTTGAAAAAATGAAATTCTAATTTTTTCATTACATTTTGTGAACTCGCACATTTGGTTTCAATTTAAAGACATTATAGGGAAAGGGGTTATTTATTTTCTATTATTATACCTCAAACTCTTTGAATTACTAACAAAAAACTCTTATGTTGTGTAATTATGATGGGATGGATAGGAAGAGTAGAGGAAGAGGATGGATAATGTATATGATCATATAGACTGTGGAATGATATATATTTTTTGGAGGAATATATATATATATATATATATCTTTTTTTTAGATCTTAGCATATTCAATAATAGTCTTGGCTGATAGTATCACATAGGTATGATGAAATTAACTATAAATTTGTCTTGAATGATTATAAGGTTGTTTTTAACAATGGATATGAAGGGAAATTGGGTATTTTCTTAGATTTATGATGTATATTGAGATATTGTTCATATACTTCAAACTCACTTGGAGATGGATCTATAGGTCTTCAATTATAAAATAATTATTTACAAGGTATGATGAGGATAACATAGTGTTGTAACCCAAGATATAATTATCACATATCACTTTCATTTCCTTTTTACTACCATGAAAATTGTACTTTCCTTTCATATTATTTTTTTTCCTTACCTCCATAATATAAATAAATCCATTCCTAGAATGAGTTCTAAACAAATCAAATCCAAACCTCTCCAAAACAATTTTTTTAGTTTTTTTAATTTTTATGAAAATTGGGTTATCCATTTCTAATTTAAATTGTGTTAGCTAGATTTGATGCAAATTAAATCAAACAACACGTTTTGAATTCTTATAAAATTATCCTTTCAAAAATTATAAAATAAATAAATTGGAAAAGTCAATAAAATTAATGCAATAAAACCTTAAGTAAATTCTAGTGACACATGTTGCAGTGAAATAAAACCTTCACTCAATCTTTGCTAAGTCAGCTAATGCAAAAATAAAAGTTATGTAAATTTGGCTTACACAAATTATGTAAGGAAAACTTTTGTGTCAAGTAAAAAAAATCAAGGCAAAAAAATGGTTCATTTAAATATAGAGCCTATATGAAACCATGGAAATCTAATAGTGGTAAGGTGGTGGAGCCTAACTATCCAAGAACACAATAATGAGAGTGTGGCACAACCCATTTGAAGTGATAGGAGAATTAGTGAAAATAAATTATGAAATTCCATAATTTTCTTATCACTAATTTTCAACAAGCTTAATAGGTAGTTTGGTTTTAATTATTCACCTAGAACTTGACTTTTTCACTTGAAATAATTTTGGGAGGCCAAAATTGAGTGAGGTTTATATCATTTTCTTTAGTATTTTGTTTATCAGGGTCTAATTTTGGGAAAACCAATACACTATCTAGGATATGCTTAATTAAATGTCTTACTTGTGATAGGCTAAATATTTTTAAGCGTCATTTCAAGGCTTTCTCCCATGCCCAATGTGCTTAGAAGTGAATTCATAATCCCCCCCTCCCCCCTTCCCACACCCCTTCCCCATCCCTTTCATATTAAGATTATCTTCTAGAAAATCACTCATTGTGGGGATTATAAAAAATGGACAAATTATATATTTTCATTTGACAATTATTTAGAGAATCTATTCTTTTTAAGATCTTGATATCTAAGAATTATTCAATTTTTAGTAGTGAAATATTATCTTAGCTATTTGGCATTAATGAAAAATTTAATGTGTTCACCTTTGTGTACCTTTAAATTTAGATTCAATCAGAGGAGGTCATCCTTGAATTTTAATATTTACATGGAATGTTTAACCTATAGGGGAAGAATTCATGCACCGTGACATAGGGTTTTCCCAACATCCCACTAGAAGGATCTCCTCCTGTGGTTCATCAATGATGATTCAACCATTGTCACAATTAGCCACATCATTTTGGTTTCTCACATCCTACTCTTATTAAGGTGGATGGATTCTACTTGAATTTTGTAATAATGTGTTCATATTATTGGTGTCCCTTATCAAATGGTTCCTTAACTACCAATAATTGTGATCATCAGTGCCTTGATTCTTCCTCTGCATAAGTAAGAAGTTTTATTTCTCTGAGTATCGACATACATCATGGTTTAGAATTGGATAATCCCACATCAATGGAGCATTCTTATTGAGACTAATGCTAGATATGAGATGATCCACCTCATTTTCATGTTGTTATTGGTTATACTTAACTTTACTTTAATAAAACAAAATTGGTTATTATTATCTCAATACTAGTTTTTGTTGATATCATTAATGGGAGGCAAATACCTATAGACCATATTTTTATATCAAACCATCATATATACTTTTATTTTTTATTTTTTCTTATTGAATATGATGATAGATTCTTAGTTTTAAAAAAATAGATCTATTTTTTTAATATTAATAAAGGAAGGTTTTTTGAACAAGGACCCGACCCTTTACAAACTAAAGAGTTACAAACAAAAAAAGATTAAACATATTAATATACCCATAGAAACTAATAAAACAAATAAATGACAAAAAAATAGTAAATAAAATAATAACTACAAAGTTAACCCAAAAAAATATATCTATTTTTTAATACTATCTTCGATTTTTGATAGAAAAAAATCAAGTATCTTTAACCCACTCAAGGTGGGTGCCATATCCATTTTCTTATTTTAGATAACTATCACTCCCATGATGGAAATTATGAAGTGTGCATACACCATCAAATATAAATTTATTTTGGAAATAATATTCTGCTATACTATTTGTCACACTTAATGTTTGATTTGGGTTATTCCTATCCATGCTTGTGACTTTAGTTTTTTTACTTATTTCCATATCATTGTGCAGCATTTTGTGTTGGTGTTTAAGCTAATTTTTTTAGGGTAGTTTTTACATGTGTTTTAACTAAATCAAGGGAGAAATATATCTATTAGTTAATGTTTTATTATTTTGTGGCTATTTATTCAGCTAATTTTTTATTTTTATTTAAATTACATTAGATAAGAACCAAATTATATAGTCTACCATGTCAAGTTTGGAAACTAATAGTCCAAGCTTGGGCTATATCAAACAAAACAACAAGAATCACAATCATAATGAAGAGTTGAGGTTCAAAATACAACTAATATCCCTCTAAATCTTATTAGGCCACCATAAAAGAGGCAAACTATAGTAGAGAATATCATGGTTATCCATATCCCAATTCACTAAAGCATCAACAACTTTATTTTGCTTGCTCAGAATATGGGAAAACTGCACCACCTAAAAATTATTCTGCATATTTCTAATTTTCTAGACTTCTTTGGCAATTCACCAGTTGGGAAAATGACCTATATTCATATTAGATATCACCTTGATAATAATTTGGGTGTCTGACTCAATCTGAATTTTTTCCACCTAGCTTTAAATGCCTCTTACATTCCTCTATAAATAACTTTCATTTTAGCAAGATTATTAGTATTAATTCCTAAATTCTTAGCAAAAAGAAACTGGATCATGTCTTTGACATTCCTTTTAAGCCCCCTTGTAGCTGATTTCCCTAGATTTACCTTGGAATCACCATTCATGTTCAATTTACCAAAGCCTAATGGAGGAGCTATCCATTAATCTTTCCTAGTTGCTTTCTTTTTACTATGAAACTGGGACATGGTAGATTCACCAGGATGAATATGCAATTGGTTACATATATGCTCTGATTGAACAGAAGGATTAGAAGGTATAGATATTTTATGTATCAAAGTTTCCATAATATTGATTTTGATTTGTTCTCATATATAAAATATTCCTTTGCTTTCTTGCTGAAATGTTCTTTTATTTCTCTCTTTCCAAATATTTCAATGTAATAGAGAACTTCCACTCCAAAGGATTGAAAATAGGTTTTAACCTTTTGGAATTATCTTTTTTCACTCTTGAAACATCTACTTAATAGATTCAAAATTATTTTAACATAGCTGAAATAAAGAGGAAAATTGGTGCCAGAGAAGGAACACCCAAGACCACTAGAAAAAGAGATGAATATGTTTATCCTCTTTTAAACAAGGACATCTAAAAGGACCATGCAAACCTTTTTTCATAATATTTTCTCTAGTAAGAATATTTTCATGGATAAGAGTCCATATAAAAAATATTACCTTAGGCTAAAGACCTGGTTTCCATACCTATGTAAAAAGATGTTGTAGAGGATGAGAATTACCAACCACTAAAGAATGATAGCCAACAGATACTGTATATATACTAGAAGCACCATGTCCCCATCCTAATTTATCTGGGAGTGGGGAATATGAAAAGGAACGTATTTATAACACATGTTATAAAATAATCTTATTCTCTATCTCAATCGAGACACACTAATCTGATAATGGAATCCATATCCTATCCAAATCCTAGGGCTACACATCAAGTCAAGCATACCGATAGACATTAATCTAGCCCATATTTTGCATTTGTTCCATAATTATTTAGCTAATTATTTGGGATTTAAATTTTGTTTCATATTTTTTAGATTTAAATTTTTTATAATTAATAAATAACATAATAATTATGATATATTATCATTTGTATAGATTTAACTATAATTTAGTATAAATTATGATAATATTTTTTCACAAACCAACCTTGTGGGCCCTTTTAGATACTAAAATATATCTTACTTTAGCATGTTTTGATAGCACTTGAACTAATGACTGTTGATGTTGGTCTTGTTTTCATATGGTTGTGATGTAGGTACCTTGGATGGATGAAATGATATATTATGTCATGATTGATGCTCATTTTGGTTTCATTATATCCTGATATGCATATTGATTATGTTGGGTTCATGTTATCCAGTTATATGCATATGTTGCTTTAGTTAATTGCATTACTATATGTTATTAATATATTATATTTCATGTGATTGGCATTGATCATTTTCATAGATATTAATGGTACCTTGTAGGACATGCATGGGTTTATGCTTATCAGGACTACTTCTTACCCTTCTCAGCTATAGTTGATTATATTTGATTTATCATTTCATGTTTAATGATTCATGTTGAGTTAGTATTATCATATTGACAACGTTCAAGTAATGTTAATTTCTTATTTGGTGGATGCATGCACTAGGCCATGAGTTAGGCTTGACATTGGGTTTGGACATCTCAGGTATATCATAGGCAATTGAGTAATTTAAATGTCACTCTTATAGGTATATCATGTACTATGTAATATTGAGCCATCATCATCATATTCCATTGTGTTATTAATTTTCATCCTTTTGGTCATGCCATACTTTTACACATGTGCATATTATTTAGTTCCATGAATATAATGTCAAGTTTTGGCTTTATGGTTCATTTTGTCTACCCTTATATGCTTGAGGTCATATTCACATTTAGTTACCCTTCCTAGGTGTCGTGAACACTGGAGCTTTACACTGTTAGGAAGCATCTTGCCTTTTTAGCTGATTTTACTTTTGGTTTGGGTTCATCTAGAACCATGTAAGCCATTTGACCTAGTAATGTTTTGTCTACCTCTTCTTGTGTAACTCAACTTCAGAACTTATTGATCTTTATTTTTTATGATCCAATATTATTTTAATGACTTACTATTATTATTATTAATTGATTTACATATTTTGTCTAATACATACTATTATTTAATGATTCTTATTGATTAATATTATTATTACTTTTAGGCATGGAGTTTTATTGTTATATTATTTTTATGAATTTAGTGTTCATTTCACTAACTACAGATTTAATGATTTTATTGTCATCACCTTTTAATGTTTTCCTTGTGTGTGTGTGTGTGTGTGTGTGTGTGTGTGTGTGTGTGTGTGTGTATTATCTCCCTTTTGGCTCATGGTAGAAGCACTTGGAGGGTGTATTTATTGTGGTTAGTTATATGATATACCTTATTTTATTATTTTATTTTTCATATGACGTCTTGAGGAAGTTGAAATGGAAATGTTCTATTATTTTATTAATTATTTAGCTTAATATATTTTGTTATTACTTACCAAATGAATATTATTATATATAATATATATTATTTTATCTTATTTCTATAGCTTGCTTAATACGCAATTGGTAGCATTAACTAAGGGAATGGAAACTGAATTCATTATTATCTTATTTTATTACATTCTTTTCATATATTATTTTCCTATTATAGATTTGTTGTGGTATGGTTGTGGCATATGAAGAAGGTAGAGATGTATGGAGAATAGTTGAGGGGAATAGGATGGAGTGGTAGAGCATGGTGTGTGGTAGGAAAAAGAAAGGCAAGAGAAATCATGGCAAAGTGGGAAGGCATATGGAAAACATGGAGGGAAGAGAGGGTAGAGAGGGTGTCAAGGTCAAAATCTCTAGGCTAACTCTTGGCTTTTAAAAAAAAAAAATAGGAGTGTGCTTTTTGTTTATGCTATTCATTTTTTATTTTAATTTGGGGGCATGGTATTTTGATGGGCATTGACTATGGTTGTATAAAGAAGAAAAATGGGTTATGGTATGGGGTTACTCATTTTATTTTATCTGGTATTTTTGTCTTTTTCTTTTACTGGGGCATAGGTCCTTTGACTAGGAAAAAAAGGGGAAGAACTAGCTGGGGTTTGGTCTTTACTCAGGTATATTGGTGTTTGGTTGGTTTGGATCACCCATTTACCCTGTGCTAGAAAATATGGAGGAGCCATGACAAGTGAGCAACCGACTGGAGAGGACAACCACATTTTAGCCATGGTAACATGTAACTCTCTAGATCTAATTAGAATTAAATTCATAGTGGAAAATGGTTTGTCTTTAATTAAGGGTTTTATTAAATTTGGGTATTTTATCTAAGATTAAATATAAATCAAAATATTTACAGTGCCCCAAATTGGTTTAATTATTAACCTAACTTTTATGCTCTATTTGGGTTCTTAATTATGGCTTATGTACCTTGATAAGGTTTTTCCCAATATCATATGTAATGCAGATAGATTATCTAGAGCTTGACACCCCAATTATGTGGTTATATTCATGTATCCCTTTTATGTTATTCTATTTAAGTGTGTTAGGTTATGTATCTTATGTAAATAAGAATAAACCCATTGGAAACTTTAATGTCTTCCTAATTCATGGCTCAGGCCGTGCTTTAAAAACCCTTGACTATCACTTAATGCTATAACCATTGTTATGCATGTCTCTTTTTGGAGTGGAAGTTGATTTATAACAAAATTGATTTATCCATACCACTGGTAAACCCCTATTTTTACTCTTATTGTGGGAGTGTGGTTATGTCAAACTAGATTTGTTATAGTTACCAAACATGGTCTACTATTTTTGCCACTCTGAATTGTAGGATTAAGGATTTTTTATTATTTGGTTTCAGATTTATTGAATTAATTGATGGAAATTTAATGTTGATCATACCTAGGTATTCCAAATCTAAAATAAGTATAAATCCTATTACTTTATGTTATACCTTCCTATCTTTATGACTCGATTGAGTTATATTTATATTGAGAGTTGGTTCCACGAGATTTAATTACTTTATGCTTGGATAAGCCTCTTGGGTTAAGTGTTATGGTTCTATGCTTTCTACATTGTTTCCTTGTCTTTATTGGCATTTTATGTAGGTCATTACTATTGTCTTAGTTTTATGTGTATATCTCTTACCTTTCTCAAGTACCTAGTCACCAAAACCCTCCACCAAGCTGATGGTTGGGGTGGTAAGGGCAACTAATGGTTGGGCTCATAGGGTTGGTTTTGAGGGGTGTCCCTCTTGTAGTGTTTGTCCTTCTACATTGTTGTACTTAGATTACATATGATAACTTATTATTATTTGTGCCTATTCATATATGATAATGGATTAATGGTCTATAACTATTTACTCTTTTAAGTTGGAGATCATCTTATTACATTATATAGTTTTGTAATATTGTTGAGTTGAAATATGGATATTAGTGGATATGTTATATCCATTGTAGGTAATTTTGATGATAGTTATGTGGTTCTTAAATAAATAACCAAATATAATTACTCCTTGGTATGTATTGATATTAGGCTCTATTTACCATAGGAGTGTTAATGTATTTAGAATATATCATGTTAGACTTGATCCTTTCATATCATTGTATGTTTATGATGTAATGGTGTACTTTTTATTTTTAAGTTGGCATGGAATGATAAAAGGTTATTATTAGAACAAGTTTTAACTATAGTGCCTTTAAACGTGAATTATATGTAAGTAGGATGGTGTTGTCTTATGATATCATGTTGGAAATACTAATGCCATATAGTATCCGAATTTAACTTGATTAACCCATTACTTGTACCTAGGTATTTTAAGACTTACAATGTGGATTGATAAATATGAAAAAACACATGAAACCATATATGTAATTCCATTTTGTCCTTATTTGGCATTCAATAACATTATGCTAGAAATAATCAAGTGGTGACTTATATCTCTTGTTAAAATGGATAGTTATGTTATAACTAGTCATAATAAATATAATTCAAGGAGTGTATCATCATGTTCTTGTGAGAATAATTATGATTTCCCATGGAAAGAATAATGGGAAATCTCTTTAGTATTGAGTTTTTAATTAGACATTGATTATTAAGGCCTTTATTGGTGTAACAAATATTGATGTAAACTTTATGAGCCATTGAAATAACAATCAACTCTTTGTTATTCAATATTATTCCACTTGACTTAAGAATGAATAGTATGTGGACTTACCATTTGTTTATGTCATTAGCATGATGATATAAGACATCCATTTATTATAGCATTGCTACTGAACACCTAGCCTTAATAGGGTTGTAGTATTGGCTATAAATTAAGTTGTTGTAAATCAATTCTGTAATTAATATCTTGGTAATTCAAACAAATGTGCTCATTACTATATTATAGCAATGAATGTTTTTTGTCATAAAGTCATTTTAGTGAGCTTAATTCCATTGATTAAGTAATGAATTAAGCTAGATCAATAATCTTTCTACATGGATCCTCATCTTGGAAAATGTATTATTCTATTAATGGTGTCATAGTGTTCTAGATATATGACACACTTTTTTTAAATTTTAATAATTTAAATGTTATAATGCAACTATTGGTTAGTGGAAGTTGACTATACTATCATTAATTCTCATATGAGAATAGATAGTCATGGGTTACCCTAGACATGTGTGTGCTTGAAGATTAAGCTATCCTTACTAGTGTATTCTTGGTATATCTTGTATATATGTTCATTGAATCAATAAATAATTCCAAAATTTGATTAAAGATTTGATAAGTTATGGAAACCTTAATGGTTTATATTGGTTATATGTTTTAATATTCCACTTTGGAAATGAGCTAATAATTTATAACCTTCTTTAATAAGAAATCAAGCTAATGCCTAAGACTAAGGAATGAACACTGTGTGGTTGTATGTATACTATTTTGATAATGTGAACACTTATGTCTTATAATAACAAGAGGTGTTAACTAAAGGATGATTGAGAAACATTTAGGTATAGACCCCTTGGGTTGGTCATGGGATGGTGATCTTGTAGCATGATAAGTTATTTATTAGTATGAAGATTAAATGATTTTTGGATGCTAATTATATGCTGGTTTGATAGGATACCCATGTGTGTGATGTCACCTACCTAGAGTTAGTTATTTTGTAATTCAGATAATCTAATGAGAACAATTATTATACTTAGAATCTTATTCTATGTTTGTGTGGCCATCACATTTTATGGGAATGAGGGTTTTATAATCCTAAAGGACCTTGGAACATGATTGGTGATCTATGGGGGTAAGATAATGAGTAGTCCTCCTTTGGGTGTTTTCCCAAAAGTTTTGGATCCTTTAGTTTATGTCATGTTGGATTTAGTGATGGATTAGAGATCTCCACTTGTTGTTCTCACAAGTGAAAAGACTTGTTAAGCAAGTTAGTGGGATAGACCCTTGTGTCCACTCATTTGGACCCTATGCCTATGTGTTGCAGTTCCATCTTATAATGTTTGTTTATATAGAAAATGGCTAACCAGACACTCTTGGATGTACCTAAATCCATTTTATTTTTTTAGATCCTTATCCTTTGGGGACATTGAGATGATATTTGTGGTTTACTTGTACTTCCATAGAGTTTTTGAGAGGCATTGCACTGTAGTATTTTATGTAGTAGGGACCTTTTGATATTCCATTGTGTACTTTGATAGATAACTTCAAAAAAAAATTGGGCTTATTTAAATTTTTTGATAGTGTTTTATTCTAATATAAATTAATTAAAAAAGATAACACTCTTCAATATAATATAATTTTTTATATAATTTATCTTTATTTATATTATTGATTTTTTTGATTGAAAAGTACACCTTTATCAATATAAAAATCTACAGTACAACATTAGTCATATAAAAAAATAGGTAGAAAAGTCACACCCTAAAATCCAAGCCAAAATAAAATAAACAAATTTTGGGGGGATGGAAAAATTACAAAAGGGACAACCCAAGGCCACACAAGTCACGAGTAAGTGAAAAACCAAGATCAAACAAATTTTTGAGAGGCATAACCAAAATTTTCATAGCATCTTTTTTTTCCCTTATTATTTTTAATCTCTATCCATAACTCTAGAGGAGTCATGCAAGTAAGAGTAGTAATAACCATCTTTAGTTGAAGTTAAACTGGGGCTTGATCTTTATCAAACTCAGAAGTATCAAGTTCAAGTTATCTCTTGATCTCACCACATAAATCATTATGTTCCATAGATTTCTCTTCCATAGCTTCTATTATAGAATTATTTGTTAGTCCATTTATAGATTTTTCCTTCACCTCAAATGTCTTCATATTAGTTAAGACTTCTTCTTCTTTATCTTTTGAAAGAGGATGCTCATATGGCTTCTAAATTTTAGATATAATACACTGATCTTTTTTTATAGTTTACTTGTGTTATAAAATGCCCCTAGATATGCAAATTTGATGAAAAAAATGGCATCTAAATGCATTGTTTACATGATCCAAAGTTTGGATCCAATAGGAGCGATCATGTTTCAACTATATTATGTCTAGGAGACCTTTGATAAGATATACCTTCACACAAATGCAAGTGTAGGTGAAGAGTCCACTTTTAAATCTCTTAAAATACATCTTAATGAATTTTCCCAAAGTATTTATAATATTTTCACACATTAAGTGGTTCTAGAAGGGAATAGGAATATTTTAGACACCACTATAATGGTAAGATCAAAATCTAAAACCCAGGGGGTAGTAAAGAGCCCAACTCTACCCCAAAACCAAGGGCCTTCCTCAAAAACTGTTTGATAATATTTAAAGTAGAAAAACTAAAGAATGAAGAAATACTTAGGGCATAAGTGGATCACACAATGTTTAGTCTAGATAGAATAGATTCACGATTGCAGTTCCTCCAACTGAGTTTGAAACCCATTAAATTTATAAATAAAAATATATTCTTAAAAACATAATAAAAACATTTTCTTCTAGAAGAGATATATCCACTGATGGTATTTCATCTAGATTAACCATAACATACTTAATTTGAAGAAACTATATGTGAAGCTAATTTAGGAGGAGCATTGAAATGAGCATCATTATTGAAGGAAATAGACCCAAACCCTATTTTTATCTAGATAAAAAAAACACTTTAGTGTCATAAGGATGCAAACAAGGAATACATAACAGTAACAAAGGTCACAATTATAGACACAGTTGATGTAGCAGTCCCTTTATCATTTTCATGGGACTTCAAAATGACACCATGCTTTAGGGTTTGATTTGTTCCTTCCATATCTGGAAGACTCCATGAACAAGTTTTCAAAGTCAATATCTTGACTAATTTTTTTAATAATAGTAGTTAAAAATTTGATCTACATATAATCCTAAATATAAATATGTATCGGTAGTGGCATTCTCTTTAGAGTGTAAATTATGCACTTTAAATTTTATTTTAGTATAAGATTTAAAAATACAATGAATCTCTTATCTTCTTTTGAAAGTCCTTTGGTCTTATATATCATAAAAATTCATCTAACAAATTTATTTATGGAATCAAAAACATATTATGATTGTTTATTCACGAGTACCATGTGAACATTTACTTTCTATTACAATTAGATGTTTATATTATTTCCAACCAATAGATTTTTTATTAAAAAAAATTAAAAAAATCACATGATAACAATTATAGGCTAATGATTTTAAAACACATTTTCACGTTAATTTATAAAAGTGGTTTGACAATGAAACATACTATTTATTAATAATTTAAAAAAATTAAAAACCTTTATCATAAAAATTTTAGTGGCTTCTCAAACTCCCTTTTCCAATATAAAAGTCATTTTTGTCATTTACGAATTTCTTCAAGCTGAAAAATATTTTAGTGATAATGGTTTCCTAAGCACCACTCTCTAGAAATAAATGTGTCATCTTTATTCCAAATAAAGTTTATTAAAAAGTTTTGTAAAAATTGATATTATGTTATCTATTTTAATTATCTCTTTTTATTAATTTAAATTATAATATATGCAATTTAAAAATTATTCAATGTTTTGAAGTTTTAATATTATTTTTACAACATATATTATATTTTCATTTTTTTTAATATTAAGGTTTATTTTTTATTTTTTTGATGAAATATATCCATATATTAACTAAACATAAAATATACAAACAATTCAAAATAAAATAGAGGTGATATGAAATCATACCATATCACACTAGGTATAGCCTAAGAGCAAAATCATAAGTATCATAATCTAGGCAAAGCCTAGAAACAAGTCACAAAAACATTAAAAAAGATAAATTTTAAGTAGTAAGATCAAGTCCAAAAGGAAAAGGATCAAAATCATCAGGACCCCAGCCCAATCTTTGCAAGTCATTGCCATCTAGAATAGGCTCCTAGTCAGTAACTTAGGCAGTGTTTATGTCATCATCTTCAGCTTACATCTGAGTGGGTGAAATGGATAATGAAATCTTGAGGAACTTATCTAATATTTTTTTTTACCTCTAAGTGGTTCCCCCCAAGCATCTAGGAACTAAGGAGGAGGAGGAGTGCCCTATCCATCTTGCCCATCAAAGGAAGGAGGCGATGGCTACCACCCTCACTACTACCCAAGAGGGGAAACACATTGGTACAGAGTGTCACTATGAGAGTGGTGCTTGGAATGGTTATGATGATGTCCACCATGAGGTGGCCAAGTAACTCTATCATCCAATCTAAGATCCCTAGGTGGAGAAGGTGAAACTTGAGCCATATTACAAGGATAATCTACCTAATGGGAGAGGAGATCTTGAAGATACCCAAGATCCATAGATACTTTATTATCTTGGACTTGAATCAACAAAAGAACACTGGAGATGATAGAAGTTTTGTGAAAATTAGAAACATTACAATAAGTAGAAGCATGACTAAACACACAATTCTTTCTTTCTTTCCAAATCTAGAAGATAATCTCCACTCTAAAAGTATGCTAGAATTGCATGTACTTGAAGGGCATTGTGGGTTTGTCTCTAAGGAGGATATGCTGCCAAAGGAAGAATTCAAGATAGAAAGGCCTAAAAAGATCATGGATCCAAGTCTATACCCTTTGATATTTGTAACATAACTAGAAGAGATGACGAAGTGTCTTTAGGTGGCCATAAAAGGGGCAAGTATTTAGGTGGACTCCATGATGGATGGGTCTTCTACCAATAGGCAAGCCTTGATAAAATATACACCAAGCAAAATGAGCAAGGTTAGGTTCCATACAAGCCCCCTAAATGGTGTTGAAATGAAATATCCACATTTTAACATATGATTTTAGCCCCTAATAGGTGTTAAGATTGTCAACCATGGGCAAGTGGGGGGTGATACATACATAGCCAAGATGAGGGGTGCAATTATGAAAAGGGGTCTCAACATACCATTTTCATTCCTTCTACCATGGCCAAGTGGAATGGACTAATATTTTATGGAGCATGGAAGCTAGGATAATATTGAGGATCTCTTGATATGACCCCTAGTCCACATTGGATAGCCCTAATTTAGCTTTTGCCTCCTCCCAGGATATCCAAGAGTGAGAGAACCTACACAAGATATCCTAGATAGTATTAATTCCTCTATGGTAAATATTTATAGCATTGACCCAAGGGAATTATACCAGGCATCTCATTGCAAGAGAAAATGAGTGACCACCAAAGAGAATGGGAGTTAGCAGAGAGCCCAGTCCTAAAATCATAACCATTCTAGAGAAACCATGGCTTAATATTTTCCCAGGCCTTCCATATACTTTTGGCCACAAAAGACCCTATGATTTGGACATGACACTGAAAGAAGAGTAAATTGGGGAAGTCGAGCCCTTTCTAGGAATTGTTTCCCTTAGGTAATCATGAGGATATGTAGTGTTTAAACAACACCTTTCATGCTTCTTATCCCTCAATGGCCCTCACAATCCATTTGGCACATAAGTTAACTCCTTGTCAAGCTATGTCAATGAGACCCATCCCTCCAACATCATGCATGAGGCAAAAATCTTCCCAAGACACCCTATGAAATCCTTTACCCTATAGGTAATTAGACCAAAGGAAATATTTGAGCAACTTATCCAATTTATAGTAAGATTTTTTGTAAGGCACCCAACATGATGAGTAGTACACATGGGTTGATGTAAGAATTTTTGAGCAAATTTGAAATTTTCTTGCTAACAAAAGAGATTCGATCACCTAGAATTCTAGCTTCTTAATAACTCTATCAATAACATATTTCCAAAAAAAAAGTGGCGAGGCATCAACAGCAAAGGGGATGCCAATAAATTTAAATATTTCATCATGTTGGATCCACTTCCAACTAAATTTATCATCCCACACTGGTAGAGGGAGGTAAAATTATCTATACCAATGAGTTTTTTACCATTAGATGCTAAAGCCAAAGGCTAGGCATAAGGTGTTGAGACACTGCATGTCATTATCCACACTGGTTTCATCCTCAATGAGATTAAAGAAGGAATCATTTGCAAAGTGGCCATTGAGTAGTTTCATATCTCATGCAGGTTCATAGCATTAGGAGGGAGATAAATTACCTTAATAAGGCCCATAGCTTGGGTATTGCTAAGAAGATATCAAAAACCCTGAACTAAAATCACATAGAGGGTGAGATCCAAGGGGCACCCTTGATTAATGTAATGGAACAATCCAAATTTCTTTGAGGTGACTCCATTAACAAAGAGGACTGTCGAGGCATCTAATAAAAGCATCTGATATAAGATAATGAAATAAATAATTTCTTAAGAAGTTCAAGAACTTATTAGACTAAAAAATGGTGGTAAAGTTCTATCAAATTTATTAACATTTTTATCTCATTATTTCTTAATTTTGTTAAAAAAAATTAGGCCGCATGCATTTAATTATCAGATTGACTCTTTTATGAAATCAAAGATTAAAAAATATTGGCCAGTGTGAATGCATTCAATTGCCCTTGTGATTTTTTAAATTGGTTTAAGCTTTGAGAAAGTCAATAGAAGCTTTAAAAATCAATAATCCATGTTGTTTATTTTTCAAGTTCATCCCCTATCATTTTGTCCCACTGGCTTCCCTTTTTATGCAACCTTCTATATCGATTACATATAGGGTTGTTTTTTTTATGAATGATCCTAATATAGTTTTGAAAATATGTATTATGTGTTCTTTCTTAGTGGTCTTATGATTTATTTAAATAATAATATTTAAAGTTTAATATCAAGTTTTAATTGTTAATTTAATAGATCTTGGCCATGCTTGATTAGGTGTCTCCTATGTATGCCGCCTTCCATGTTGATCACTTGTAAGTTATAATTTTAAGCATGTTGATTTGGCATAAGGTTGTGATGAGGATTCATTACATGATTATTTTGGTTCCTCCTTTTATTTTGAAAATATGGGGAGGATAAGGAACAAGATCCCATAATACTTTGGAAGGATCAAGGGCCTATGAGGATTTGAACCCTACAGTAGTGTGAATGCATGGTAAAATTCTATATTTAAATATTTATTATTTGCATATGTTTAGATACCTTGTGTTTCATATTTATATAGTAGGTTTTTTTATACTATAATTATTGTAGAGTCATCTTTTGGTATACATTTACCCTTGCAGATTGAATGGATGCACTAGTTTATTCATTCCACCATTACATTTGTGTTTTGTCTTTGTCCTTATTATGTGGAATGATTATGTAGTGTATGATTTTGCATGTTATCCATCTACCTTTACCTTTTTATTTTCATGTATCTAATCAAACTTAAAAATGTATCTTTATCTTATTGGTCACAATTGTATAGAATAAATTTGGTCACCTTTGTCTTTAGAATGCCATTTCTTTGTCGTCTATGTGGATTTGTGATATTAAATTCTTTTTGTATTATTTCTTTTACATCCAAAACTTTCCATGTTGTATCTATTATGGCCACGTGATAAAATATAAATAATGTATTATTGCCTAAGTTTCCAAGTCTTCCATTTACCTTGGCCAATAAGAGTGATACACATGGTCATTTTTAATAGCTCACAATGACATAGTTCATGGACAATGTTTTCTAAGTTTCCCATGATTAGATGCATTCAAATTTTAAATATATATTTTAATTCCATATGTATGTTTTATATGTTTTTGTGCATAAATATACATGTTTTAATTTTTAAAAAATTAATAAAATCACACATAGAACACTTTTGTAAAATTTACAATATAATTTTGCTATAAAATATTACATTTATAAAGGAACATATGGCATGATTTCAATATAGTCATAGATTCAAAATGTAGTTTAAATATATATATATATATATATATATATATATATATATATATATATATATATATATATATATATATATATATATATATATATATATAAATATCAATTGAATCATGTAGACCAAAAAAATACACGTGGCCATTCAATAGACTTAAGGAACTCCATAGATCTTCCAAGTTGTATAATTCACTTTATAACATGGTTAAGTTTGTCGTACAAAAGTGTCATGCATCTTTATTATCATGAAGTGTGATATTTTTATTAATAATTTTTTGTCCTTATGGTTATTGTATGTAGGTTTGAATCAATTTAATAATGATGTGATGTGTCTCTCATGGTTATGTTATTCCCTTAGATTCTAATGTGAGGAAGATCACATTAGCAATCGACATGATGGATGTAGTAACAAAGTTTTTGATCATGTATATCTTTAGAAATATTCAACACATTTCCAAAATTCTCATGGAAAATAATATATGTATGATATTGTTTATTCTCAATATTCACACTATCTTGTTGGAAATACTTTCACTATATGGTGTAAATTCCATTGGAAAATCCACTAAGTCATGTTGTTCTTGGTGAGGCTCCTATACAATTTTCATCCTTTATGAAATCCTTGTTATTTGTTTTATATTATAATCATCATCCTAAAATAATATATCAAGTATTGAAATTCCTCTTCAATATAATCTTCATTCATAATCTTGAATGTCTTAGTGACCATAAATTTGAGGACATGCACTTTATTTATAACTACTACATTTAAAAAGACATGAAACCCTTCAGGCCTAATTAATTTATTAAATTGATGTTGTTAATAAATTTGATGATGTGACCCTTTAAAAATAAATGGAAATTCATGTGAAGATATTTTTTGGTTCACATATTTCCCTTGCCTCCACGTCAAACACTTTTACTTGTTACATTTCTTGTGCACTCCTCTATGTTGCGCTTGATTAATCCTAACTAAAATTGATACCACTCCCACTTGTAAGTATCATTTTTTTATAGACATAAAAACATATATTACACTAGATATTAATCCCATGGTGTACATTCATTCTTTCTCCCAGTTTCACATGCCACACTCACACAAGTTCATACTATCATGCATGCTCACATTCATGCGCACACACTTTCATGCCAAACAAGCCATCATTTATGGGCATATACACTTTCATTATCCTAGTATCTAAAGGTCAACATATTTATACTGAGTGGCTTTTTAAATGAAACTTTTTATCTCGGAATTTGTCAACATCTCATCTCCATTACCTAGAAGACCAACCATTTATCAATAGGGGAGATGACACAACTTGTAACCATCTCCTTTTTAATTAGAATCATTTTTAATTTATTATTGTATTTAATTTATAGGTATGTAACATATGTGTCTAGCTAGGTGATATATGCCATAAATAGTTATAATGATAGATGACATGCTTTTCATATCTTCTTCATCATACATGCAGTATAACTCATTTTAACATTCCCTATTTGTTTATATTGAATATAATTTACATTTATGAAAGTATAAGACTTATTATTTAATGGAATGCATTTTATTTATCTTTTATAAGTATTTTTGCACATATTCACTATGCATATCCATCTACATTATCTCTAATACATATTTATTTTCATACATGCCTAGTCGTTGGCCCTTGTGGCATAGATCATTGGTAACAAAACACATCTTTATTTATTTCAAAGATTTTAAACATGTGAGTGAAACAAGAGAGAGAAGTATTATCAATCAAATTTTAAATAATAATAGAGGAATGTTGTAGCAAACATAAGATGGATGACACAAATAATCAACTTGAGGTAGCACCAGACATTGAAAGGTTTTTTTCCAATGCACTGTAGGGGAACACACCAAATATTTTGGCCAATTCTGTAAGTTGATAATGCAATTCAACCCAACATATTTTATCACACTTCCATAGTTCACTCAACATTCATTTTAGTAGAAATCTCCTTCAAATTACAAATTGATATTCTCTTTCTTTGAAGGTAAAATTAAATTTACAATTGTATATATGTCTAGATTCGACAACTTAAGGCATAATTCTTAGTAATTAATTTCATTGATGTTGAAAAGATCACATTTGTAGTTTTAAATATGTCTACTCTAGTTTTTCACTAGTGGGAGAAATTAAGCACATATCATGCACATGAGTATGTTCCAATTGAGTCTTAGAATACCTTTGTCAATGTGTTGAAGGATAAGTATTATATTATCCATCACTTTCAACATGAATACATCAAGTATCAATGACCATGCCATCTCAAAGAGCATTCATTAGAAGACTAGAGATGACATGATTGAAAAACATAAGGTGTTAAAGTACATCAACATAGTATCACCTTATTTTTGTATAAATATGGAGTTATTTAATTCTAACACATCTTGTAAATCATATCACAAATCCACCAAGATCAAATATAATATGAATATTAAATTAAATCTCACATATTCATCCAATGTCTTTTCCAAGAGCTATCCCTCACATAATTTATTATCATATCTTTCTACACATAAAGATTCACTTCTCATAAAGGATATAAGCCTAAGAATACTACCCATAACTATAATCCTCCTAAATTTTTTGCTTCTAGTAAAGTTAAGTATAAGTCAACTAATAAGTGGTGTCAATACCATTGCTCACACAACCATGACCAATTTGAATGTTACATGTAGTAATCCTTGATTGCCTACTGTACATCAGGTTCCATGTTGATAGATAAAATTGATCAAGATGCTACTTTTTTTAGAACCAACACCACTACAATAGACATTTTTGAATAAAATTAATGTCTTTTCCACACTATGTTTTGGGTGAAGGCTTAGCATCTTCATATCATCATTAACAATTCTAGTCATGAGAGCATCATTACTTAAGTAGAAATAAAATTCCTTGGCCTTGCCACTATTGTTCATCCCAATACATACTCATTTGGGAAACTTCAATAGGCAAAGGATATATAGGTCTAATGACAATACACATTCCATTATAAATTCAAGACTATGGGGGACACCATCACTTTGTGACACTGCACCTTTGGAGGTCCATGACATCTTGCCAAGAATACCATATTTTTGTGACCATGAAGCGACATATCAAGATATGCCACAATGTTTAAATATTCACATGAAACATCTCTTATTTAACCTCTTTTATTTAGATAAAACAACCAAAGTCACCTTGGTTTCTACCAAGTGATACCACAAACTCATTTCACATGTATGAAATTTTAATTTCCTCATGGTTCACAAGACAAATTAAGCACTAGTGGCATGGAATACATGATAAATGTCATAACATAATAATATTAAAAATTTAATAAAGAATCATGATGAAGTAATCAATTAACCTAAAGGACTTATAATGCACTGCATAGTAAATCGCCATGTCAATTTGGTTCTTCGATCCCCTCTTCTAAATTACCATTTATATAATAGATTATTTTTGGGGAATAATGAAATACAATGCCAAATACAATTAGTCATTAATTATTGAAATATCAAGACTTTCTTTTCTCCTTGCAAGAGTCTAATATTTCTTGCAAACAAGAAGGATGGGTCATCACATTGGTGTATAGACTATCACAAACTCAACAAAATCATAATGAATAATCAGTATCCTCTACTATGCATTGATGACCTCTTGGACCAGCTATAAGCCACATAATATTTCATGAATATAAACTTGAATTTGGGTTACCATAAGGTTCTATTCCATTCTAAAGACACATGGAAGACAACCTTTAAGACATGGGAGGATTTTATGAATTGATGGTTATACATTTTGGCCTAACCAACATGTCAACAACTTTGATTTGCTTTATGGATGATCTAATTAGGCCATTCATAAACTTATTTATCATCATATACTTGGATGACATTATCATATTCAGAAAGACCTAGGAGGACCATGTGGAACATATCACACATGTTTTAAATACCTTACATCAACAAAAGCTACATGCAAACCTATCAAAGTGTACATTTGATGTTTCACAAATCTAATACTTAGGACATATCATAGACCATGAAGGAATTCATTTATACTAATAGAATAACAGAGTGATCTAATATTGACAAAATATGCATATTTTCACATTAATTGAGGATTTTTTTTGTACTCACAAACTTATACCACAAATTTGTCCTTAGTTTTTTCACACATTTCTTTGCCACTTAGCTAGATCACACACACAAAAGATAAGTTTGACTAGACTCATACATAATAATGAAAATTTAGGAAATAAATTAATGAATATGTGTAACTCCTTTAATTATAATTCCTAAAATTTCCCACTCCTTTTAAATTCACATTGATGTATCTGACTACAAACTTGGTGCAATACTCAAGTAACATGGACATATGATCACATTACATTTAAAAACATCAATGACATGATTAAAAGGTACTTAACTTATGAAAATGAGGTGTATGATATTCTGTAATAAATTAATAAATGGTATCACTAAATATTATAGAAGGATATAGTTGTTCATTTTGATCATAAGTCACTTCAATTCCTATAGACATAAAGTAAATTGAAGAATGAGAACCACACAAAATGGATAGCTTATTTTTATGCATTAAATATCATGATAAAAAAAATGGAAGGATAAATAGATAGTATATTACCTTATCTAACCACCAATTCATGCACTCATCATATTTTTGTACACTCACAACCACAACTTTCCAGACTAGGTATCTCTCTACTTAAGTAAGTACAAATTCAAAGATATTTACACCAAATTTGCATGAAGTAAACAAGTTTGATAGTTTAATTTGTTTTACCATATCATATACAAGATCATATGTTTTTTTTTCTTTATTGGTGCACATCACCCAATAATAATCTAAGAAGTTCACTATGCCAAGGCATTGGGACATTTTGGCATGATAAAGACTCTAGATACATTATAGTCACACTTATACTATATGAACATGCACAAAAATGTGGAGTGCTACATCATTATTTTATTCCTTATTACATTTGCAATCTAATAAATAAAAATATAGGATTTTACACACCTCTACTAGTTTCATTTATACCATGGGATTTTATTAGCATGAATTTTATAGCTAATGAATTTTATAACTAGACTATCTAAAATGATATGCTAACATGATATTGTGTCCTTTGTACTATATAGGTTTCAAAATATGGATATGGTGACCACTTCTAAGAAGGACATTGATGCAAATAAAAATGTAAAATGTTTATTTAACCATGTCTATGTACACATTAGACTCCCAAAATACATCATATATGATTGAGATCTATTGTTTCTAAGTCATTTCTAGCAAGCATTGTGGGACTTGATGGGTATGCAACTAGATCATTCCATAGCCTTTCATTCAAAGATACATGGACACAAAAAATTTGGCAATCAAATAATTTTCATCTCTATAAAATGTACAAATATGCACATGATTATGCTTAGGATGAATTTTTTTTTTAAATTCAACATGCCTAAAATAGATCCCTACATAGCTCTACTAGGCATAATCCATTCTAGACATGTCTTAGGTTTCATCCTAAAACACTCATAAAATTTTACTACTATCAACATATGAATTATAATTGGACAAAGCTAAGAATTTATTACACCACATATAATTTTTTCATCAATAGGTTCAACATATCCTTTCTCACACCCAAGCCAAGTACAAAAAGCACCATGATGTGCATCACACACCTCATGCATTCTGAGTTGGTGGAAAATTTTGGTTACACCTTTAGAAGTAGTGATTCAAAGGTCCATATTGGAAGATCACCTTAATTATTGATTTGCCTTTGTACTTGAGAATGCTTTATGTATTTAATGTGTAAATATTTAAACTTTATGTTCTTCCAATTATTTAGCTAGTAGTGACACAACATCATTCTAATATCTATCCTGAACACCTATACTCAATAGATAAGGATAAAATCATTGAAGTGACAAGCACACTCAGTCACAATGACACACATTAACTAATTTAAGTGATTAAAGTGGGGAAGAATGATGATAAATTTAATTGCTATAACTCATACTAATTTCATGAACATTTCCTATATCTATACAAAGACTTAATGGAGAAAATTTATCTTTAATAAAGGGTAAATAATCTATGCAAAATTCTTGTGTGATGTACATATCTTCATTCCCTCCCTTTAGCACACTCTTGCCTACTATACACTCTTTCACACTAAGATTAGTCTCTCTAATTAGCTTTCAGTCCCTAATTTACTTATAGAACCACATACCCATATTTCTCTAAATTGCATTCTTGAATTGCACACTCACATTTACTCATAGTTTTGTATACCACACTCACATGAGTTTGGAATCTCATTATTTATCATACTCTTATGCACACACTTTCATTCCAACCATGCCATCATGTGCATGTGTATGAACTTTCCTTATCTTAGTACATACACATGTCAATCATTCTCTAATAATGTGAATTTAAAAGTTATGCCTTTCAGTCTAGAACATGTCAACAACTTATCATCACATACCTAGAAGATCAATGATGACTCAGTAGGGGAGACAACATAACTCATAATAATTTCCTTTATAATTGGTATCAGTTATTAATGCTTCTTTTGTTTCATGTATAAATATGTAACATATGCATCTAGTTAGGGGGATAATTCCATACACAGTTTTAATGACAGATAACATCTTTTACATATCTAATATGACATAAATTCTTTGTTACTCATTTTACCAATCCCTATTCATTCATATTGAATATGTGTTCCATTTATGAAAGTATAATACTTACTCTTTACTTGAATGTGTGTTATTTGTTTTATCAAAGTATTTATATACTTATTACCTCTACATAACTATATGCATTATCTCTCACACATATTTGTCCCTTGGGTGTCTACTAAAGTGGGATCCAATGGCATAGATAAAATGAAATCATTTCTAAATATATTGGGAGAACATCACAATTATGCACAAGGTGTAACTACACATTTTATCTTTCAATGTACATATACATATATCAGCATGTTTCCATTAGACTCAAACATCTTGGATATCAGAAGAAAATGTTTTTAACAATTTCAGATGTAACCTATTGATGAATTATATTTATTAAGATGTTGAATGCTTTATAATATAAACAAGAGGCTCCATAAAATTGTGCATACACTGAAATAATCAATTAGAAATATCGCTATTATTTTATTTTTTATTTATGTCACTATCACAATCAATTTTAGACTTAGTTTTCATGGTGATACCCTAATTTTTTTGGTTTTATTTTATATGGACATACTATAATTTCTTGTTCAAATCTTTGTCCATTGCAGCCACTCTATGTTTTTCCAAGTTTAATGGGCCATATTTTGTAACCATGGCCACTTTCCTATATATCCCAAGTCCTTGGATTTCATTTTATATTTGTGGTTACTTTCAAAATTTCTAAGTTTTAGGTCCATTTATATTTCATAAGTCTAAAGCCTCATTCACATAGTCTAATCTAGTGGCCACTTCCATGTTTATTTTAGTCAATTGGGCCCATTTTTAAATCATGGACCTGACCTCAATTATGTTATATTTGATAATATAACTAGTATATGGACCTCTCAATCCTAAAAAGGGCTATTGTGCATCCTTGTAACACCTTGATTCCATCAGATATCTATGTTTCTAATGTTAAGGCCATAAAATTTAACATATATTAACCCCGTGACATTGTCGATTATGTTTTAATTAGAAAAAAGAAAATAGGACCTATGTAGTTTATATGTCAAAATTGACATTCTAATTGGGTAGTTATAGTTATTTATGATCACATCAAACCTAAATAACCGCCTAGTGAAGTCCATGGACTTTGTCATTCTACAAAACCATGGATTAGCCATGTGTACCCCCCTATGAGCTTAAAGTTAACTAAACATTCATGACCCATTTAATATTTCCTAAATAACTTTAGGACCTTTGTAAGATATGGATATGACCAATAATATGTTTTATTTCATAATCATAAGGGTTTGTTGACCTCCCCAGAACAAAAGATACTATCCCATGACCCTATGAATATGAGAGTCCATGGATCTATCATGTGTCCCCTTTAAGCCATAAATTATTTAAGTTATCCCATAACCCCATGAATTTGATAGTCCTTGGTTTGATTATTTGTCTCTTGTATGTCTTCAAGATTTTTTTATTGAATTTGAATCTCTGACCTCATGATCCATGCCCATTGAAGGATCAACATGTGTCTTTATGATCACAATTTTATTAAAATAATGGGGCACATTTAATTTTGGTATATTATAATTATAATCATGGTGATTCTATGTATTTATCACTACTTTATTAAATTCTAACTATATAATGTTTATAGATATTATTGCATCTTGTTAATTTCACTATGTTTTTGCAATGAATAAAAGAATGACTGGTATTTTGGGAACTTATCCCATTTTTTTGTTTAAAATTATAAATATCAAATTAAATTAAGGTAGAATAATTAAACATATTCAATGTGTGTTTTATGTATTATTCAACTAATCATTATTCAAATAACCTTTTTTTTTATTATAATTATAAAGTGAGATAACTCACATAAAACGTATACCTTAAACTTGTTTTAGATATTGAGGGGAAGGGTCCTCACCCATACAATGATGTATTTAAAAACAAAAAAAGTGGTGATCCATAAAAAACATGGAAAAAACTAACCAAAAGCAAAACACATAAGTATTAAAACCAAAACAATGAGGGATAAACTTTGAAAAAGTGTTAAGCCAAAAATTGAAAAGTGAAACAAACTAAACTACATAAATAATTGAAGGGATACAAAAGTTAAGGCTTAGGGTGTGTATATTTGTAAACTAGACACATACGAGTAGAGGAACCTTTACCAGCCTCTCTATTGTGTTTAACTAGAGTGAACACATCACCTAGACCTATTACGTCCACCATATATTTAATGAAGCCTTACAAAATCTTAGTGACTGAACACCTAAAATCCCTCACACCACCTCCACCAAATAAAATTTCAACCTCCATCTCCATATCCACCACCACACCTCTACTATTCCATAAATCTAGCTGGAACTGCATTGTATAAGCCAAAAGACCTAAATCAAAATGTCTATTATACTAAGGTAGAGATGGTATGAGTGAAAGAAAACTATTCATAGAGAGTATGAGGGATGACACCTAGCATACCATCTACCATCAGCTTCAAAACATCATACAATTTCACAAAATGGGCTTCCAACTCACAAAAAATTGATAGAGGAACTAGACCCAAGTACTGTGAGCTAGATAAAGGTAAGGTAAAACTAGTTGCTTCTAGGTAGTTGTTTAAAATAATAACCAAACCACCCTACAGTTCCTTCCACACCAACATATACACCAAAGTCCTTATCACCTCATTATTTCTTATAGTTCATAATATATTATTGGAAAAGACAAATGCCACATCTGCATTGGTTTTATTCCTTCACATCACATGTAGATATTATTCTCCAATAATAGTTGTGATAGTTTTTAAGACCTACATGTTCATCAACCAAAATGCTAAGCTCAGTAGAGAATTAGATACACTATCATATAAGGCCATCTCCCTTTTATTTATTTAGAGTGGAAGGATGGGCTCTATGATAGAGATGACAACCACTAACAAGTTCATCACTACTGATACAGCACAATGTACAAAATAAAATAGAAAATGGTCAATAGATTCTTCATCATGGAGACATTACATATGAAAGGACTGCACCAACCCATTTTCTTGAGCTAGACCTGAGTTAAAATTTTGTATTGAGTTGTAATCCAAAAAAATGCTCTAATTTTTGAAAGCCCCTTAATATTATAACATAGAAGATTAACATGAGCACATTGGTCCTTCTCATCTACTACAAAATTATACCCATATTAACCTTATAGTCTTAATAAACTAACCCCCTCCATAAAATACAGTCATCTTTATTACTAATGAACACCTTATGCTTACTCAAAATGGATTCAAGAAACAAATTTTGATCAATTGGGATAATATCATTTTAAAGGTTATTATATTTATCGGTACCAGTACACCCCTACCCTCCATTCTCAAAATAGTCACCAATCTTTTTCCCCAAAACATTATAAATAATTAGTCTGACTTTGTCCAACTCTCCTAATTTGTGTAGATATTTGTTACCATTCCATGAATAATCCTAAAAGTTCACATTATTTCCATTGTTTAAGACCCAAGAGATATGATTGGTAATGACAAGTCTACAATAGATAAGGAAATTACAAATTTAAGGCCAACAAGAAGTGAATCCATGGAGATAATATCCAATAGATCCTCAGACCCTAAGTATTTTACTAGCTGATTTTTTTTCGAAGTGTTGATGGAAGTGGAAAAACACTCCAAACCAACTGAGTTCCAAATGTTGTGTTCTAGACTTTTATTATCTAAATGTGAACTCCAAGCACTTTACTTGGATGATAAAATATATCCCAGCTAATTAAATGCACTTTCCTAGTCTCATCACTACCTTTCTAAATAAAGGATCTATAAATTTAGTTGAAGTTATTCAAAAAATTTATTAGAGGCCTCAACATTAACAAGAAATATATTGGCATGGAGCTAAAAACTAATTTAATGAGCATAATCATCCCTATAAAGGAGGGAAATTTACCTTTCCATGAATTCAGTCTCTCCATAAGGTAACTCAATAAATTAGAAAAAATAATAGCTTTATCATTTCCAAAAAATAGGGAAACACCCAAATACTTAACAAGAAAATGTTTGATTTTGATGTTAAAGTATTGCACTAATCTTGCTATTGTTACTTAGAAATGTTTATGAATTAAATTTTAGATTTATGATCATCAACCTATTTTATTGATGTTAAAGCATAGTGATCCAGCTAAGATTTGAAAGAAGTATCTTCCCTAATGGTAGTTTGCCCAAAGAGAAAGGTATCATCCATAAATTACTGATGTGATAGTGATTTAATTTTTTGGGGAATAATGGAGTTTTATTCCTATTTTAGTTAAGGGTCTAGATTAATAAATCAATTTTGAATATAGAGATAATTCCAATCCTAATTTGTATAATTTATTTGTATTTTTTACCATTTTAAAAATATAAATAAATATGGATAGATTTAACTTATCTTGAAATTAGACTGAGACAGATGATATAGAGGCTAGAACTGTGTGTATAGAGCTGAGACAGTGTCATGAATATGAATCTAGATATCATTTAGTGAAAGGATAGGAGCCACAAAAATAAGACACTTTGGGTTCTGATGTTATTATCCACTCCTACTGTTATTATCCACTCCTACTGTTTTTGTCCAAACTAGTCATAGAGACCTAAAACATTTTGGGCTTTTGTGTTATTCTTGTGTGACCCTACCTGTGAAATCTTGAGTGTTGATTATCAATGGAACTCATTATAGAGTTGATTTAATCTTAAAAACCCTAACCCTCCATCATGCTTGATGAAAAAAAGTTTGAATCAATTGAGTAAAGGGGGGGTTAGTGTGTAAGATGCACCAAACATGTAATCCACACCCCTTGTGTGAACACACTGCCTACATACCAATACTTTAAAGAGGGATCAAGCCATATGTATTTTGACCACCTAATGTGCTTTGTGTAATAGTGTGATGTTGATGCAAAAATGTCAATTTGAGAGTGATTGAGGTTACTAGGGACTAGTATGAGGGTTTGAGTAGGTGTACAACTATGTTGGGTGCCCATATGTAGAGAATAGGAAAGTTTGCCTTAGTGCTTTGTTTGTATTCTTGATTACTTTTTAATATTTTTCACCTCAATTTGTAAATGAACTTTGAATGGAATTTTATAGGGAAATAAAGGTCATGGGTTAGATGTATTCATGATAAGTTGACATAATAAAGGATAAGGATCAGATGGAAACAACTATTGGGACTCAAAATGCAAATGGATAGAAGCATCAAAAATGGGACACCCTAGGGTTTGGCACTATAATCCAAGTATGGCACTCCTATCATATAGGCTTAAGAGCTAGGGGATTAGGATTGGTATGGAGAAATCAGCTTGGCTAAGGTGGAATGATCATTTAGAAGGTTTTGGATGATTGGTAATAAATAAAAAGGTGTCTATAAGGGTCAAAAGAGAATGCAAAAAGGACTTATGCATAGGATGTCACAAGTCACACTCAAACTACTAATTTGGACATTTTATATGACTACATTTACCCCCCGTTTATTGTAGTGATGCAACAAAGTGAAATACTAAGATAAAGGAAAAATAGAAAGTGTACCTAAAATTACTTACAAGGGTGAAGCCCATGAAGATGTGTGATGTTGAGTGATTTTGAGTGATGTTGAGTGATGTTAAGTGATGCTAAGTGATGAAATACCAAAATTAATATCATGAATGAAGTTGAGTGTTCAATCCCTCTAGGGTGGCTCAAGAATACAAATGTTATCCCTTTGGCTCCATCATCACCCACTAAGTGAAGCTATGTGATCATGCATGTGTTAATCGATGTTTGGACTATGTTTCCAATCCCTCTGAGTAGGTCGATCAAGAATACAAAGGCTAGCTAGGCCTTTGGCTCCATCATTGCCCACTATGTAGTGAACTATGAACTAATACTGGTATGAATGTGTATTGTATGATATGGCTCATGAATCCCATGAATGATTTGTAATTTAATAATGTAGCATGGATAGCCAAATGTGTACTGAGAACTAGGCCAATTTTAGCCACTCCAAATGGCGGAGATTAGGCTTATATGAAAGCCACTCTGAAACTCAAAACTAGGCTTATATGAAAGCCACTCTGAAATTATGCCAACCACTTGTAGATGGACTAAGGCATGCAACTACTAAGAATAATAGGGTAATAAAATGAGCTCAAAAGAAAAGAAGTCAAATATGCCACACACATTGCCCCCAATCATTGGTGTCTATAACATAGATTTTGATCTGTAAGTTACCAACTGCCCAATCTAAAATTCGAAGTGAGATTCATCATGCCACGCATGATGCCCCCTATATCTAGATACTTTGAGTAAAATTATACTAAAACTACTCAATCTAAACTATATTTTAGTTGACAAAATTGTAATTACGCTTAAATTTCTATTTATTTCTAGAAATTTTGGGTTTTTTGTTGTTTGGATAGAAGTGTTAAAAATAAGACACTTTATTGTCCAACACTATAGTCCAATTATGGCACTCTTGCCCTTTACAATTTTTATGACTACTATATTCATCACTATCTTTCTAGTCTTCTCTATGTGTTTTGGGTTCTGAATGCTATTTTGTGTGTTTTGAAAACTAATTTTTGACTAGTAGAAGGCTTTGATCTCTATGACAAAAAACCCTATTTGTTTCCCCCTCTTTTGAGGGTAGGATTGAAGACCCTGCAATGATTTCCCTCAAAAGAAAGAGCCTTGTAAGTGTGTTATGCTATGAAATACATGGTTTAGTAATGATAATTGAACTGATGTCTAAAGATATAGCATAATTTGTATTGGAGATAGTTAGACCAACAAGAGTGTGCCTAGATAGATGTAAAAATGTATTAGCATGTGCAATAGACTAAACTAGAAGTGGAAATATGGTTAGTTATTAGTTGTTAGTTTTCAAGGAGGGATGGAGCATGACGTCCATCATGGAAACCAAGAAAGTAAGAAAATGCATGATATGGATCATAGTATTGCAACAAATTTAGAACCAAACAAGTAAACAAACATGCAAGGCAAGAAGTAAGAAGCATGCAAAAGTGGCCAAGGGACCAAGCAAACAAGGGACATGGGCACATGTCACTCAAACAAGAAAAGAAAGCATATAAGGCATGTTTAAATACCACATACTGTAATCATATAAAATTCAAAATTGGATGACATAGGCATGGATAATAGCACCCAACCTATAGGTCTTATTTCTTGCTCACTCAACCCTTCTTGGATAGACTTTCAATGATTCTCAATTACCCATAACTTCTTGGACTGAGCTTTTGAGACCTAGGCAGCCCTCTCAAACCTAGATCCATCCCCCCAAGTCTCATCCTCCTAGGACAATAGTGACCAAATTAGATAGGAGTGCCATAATTTAAGGGTGTCTTATTTTTAATGCTAGTGTCCAAGTTCACCTTAGCCTCAAACAGTCAGATTTTACTAATTCCTTATCTTTTCCCCTATCAGCCTAATACAAGCTCATCTAACCCATGATCATTACTTTCCCTATAAAAGGCCATTCAATGTACATTTAAAAGGGTTGACACTCATTCATAGGAAAGAATAAAGAATACAAGAAAGTAAACTCAAGAACTCTTCCCTATTCTTTGCATACAACCTTTCAAAACCAATTCAAGCTTGTTTAAGCACTCATAGCAATCCCTAGTCATCCAAAGTACATTCTAGTTTCACATTATAGTTGCATACATCACATAATTTCACCAAGAAATTCAAATGGGATAAATACATTAGCTTGATTCTTCTTCAATGTATGGGTATGTAGGTAGTGCACCCACACATAGGGTGTGAATTACATCTAGCATATCCTTTACACATTAACCCCTTCTCTCTTTCCCAAATTTGTTACTCGAGTTCAAGTACTAGGAGATCTTAAGGGTTTTAAATATTGAATTAGACACACAACAAGCTCCATATAGACTCAAGATTTAATATTTCACTGCCAAGGTGTCATAGGCCTACTGAACATAACCCAAAAAACCCATATCACTAGGACAACACTAGAAGTAGATAACAACATTGAATGTGTAAAATAGTGCTGGAAAGTGGACTAGAGTGTCAAGTAGTAGGGTGTCCTAAGTTTGGCACTCTTTTCCAATCCATAAATAGAGTTTTGGGTCCTATTTATGATAGTCTTCCATCCTTGCATAGTAATTTCTAGATCCTGCCTCATCTATTTTAGCCCAAAATAATCTAAGTCTAATTTATTTACACTTATTACTATTTTTAGAAAAGGTAAAATAAATATCTATTTACAAAAATTAGTAGGCTAACTGAGACACATTTATTTACTGATTTACATTTACTCAGACCTTTATTTTCTTAGAAATTAAACACCTAATTCTCAAAAAGAACAAAACATTTGGTGAACCCGACTTACTTTAAAATTCTACATAAAAACCCTAAAAACCCTAGGGCTAATTATTTTTGATTTTTTACAAATTTTTCTTGATTTTTCCTAAATTTAAAAATCATAAAACTACAAATTAATTAAAATATTTTCAATAAAATCACCTAAACCCTAGTTGGCACATACTAGTACCTATTTGCATGCAAACACTTGCAAAACACTAGGAAAAATATACTACTAATTTTAGAAATATTTTTAAAATTTTCCTCAATTTTTCAAAATTAAAACTACAAATTTTCTATAAATTTTTCAAATTAATACATTAATTTTTAAAAATATATTTTAAAATCCAAGGTGCATCAAATACATTCTCAATTATATTTAGTACTTTTTGCATCATTTTCTAAAAATTTAGTTCCATATCTAACTCAAAAAAATCAATTTTAAATTTAAAAGTTCATAATATTTTGCAAACAATATTTATGAAATATCCTGAATGGTATATACTAACTCTTTTCTGCTTGTTGAGGTATCACCTTACATGTTTTAGAGTCTTGTATCCTTTTCATGCATATTCTAGTTCCTTGTTTAGATTATAATAGCTTAATATTTTCTAATATTATCAAGGTTGTTTTCATTATGCCACCTACATTCCTTGCATATTTTCCCTCATAATGAAATTCAAGACTTAATGGTAATCCTCCTGAGTTCACCCAGATTCCTACAACTCAACCATATGCCATGGATAAACAACCAATTTAGGTTCTAGTCACAGATTCTACACATTCAAATTACACCAATTTCAATGAGGATAATTTCAACAAAGAGTAGTATGAAAATAACAATGATGTGTAAACATCGATGTTCATGTTCCACCACATTGGAATACTGATCCACTTCCACCCATTGTCAATAATGAAGTCATACTCAACAAATATTTGGTTTTATAAAATTTTAGAGAAAGACTTAAGGAACAACCTAAAGATCATACACTAGTTCTATAATCTATCATGGAAATAAAAAAGGCTAAGCAAGTTGAGTCTTCCAGTCATTCAGAGAAGCCAGTTACAAACGACACTACGAGGGCAAGTATGTCTCAACCATCCCCTATAACAACCCAACCTTCTTCTATGCCACCAATTGTAGCTAGTACATTCCTATCTCCTAATGTCGTAGACCTTGTGCAATAGATAAGATCTCTTCATTCCAAAGTACAACATCTTGAGCAAGGTACCACTAGACCTACATAAGCATTGGATTCTTTTACACTTATTCATACACTATTTTCATGTTTCATTGCTTTTACACCCTTTCCATAAGGATTTGTTCAACCCAAGCTTACTCTTTATGATGGCAAGGGTGATCTAGAGACACATTTGAAAGCCTTTCATATAGCATGTTTGGATTATGTACCTAATGACTAGATACTTACCAAAAAATTTCCAAGCAGCCTAAAGGATTATGCTTTAAAGTGGTTTTACAGTCTACCAAATCAATTGGTCATAGCATTCAATCCTTTAGCAGACATGTTCCTAACACATTTTATTATTAACTTTGGTGATAAGGTCTCATATGCATATATTTCACAATAAAAACAAATGTCAAATGAGCCTGCCATGAATTATGTTCTTAGATGCAAGACTATTCTAGTTAAGTTAACTAGCCCCATGGCTAATCAAGAGCTATAAGACATATTCAAATAGAGCCTTCTACCAGCACTATATGAATCTATTATGTTTAAAATATTCTCTTCCTTCACCAAATTATGTCATACACTTAAGAGAAGAGAATTCAATTTAATATCAATGGGCAAACTTAAGTATTCAAGTACTACAGACACAACAAACAAGAGTAATAGAAAAGTCCCATACAAGGTAAAAATCAATGACAACAAGAATCAAAATCACCCAATAGTCAATGCAACTTTAGATCCCCCTCAGCATGTCGTTTTATCAGCACCTCCTCATCCTGCATTTACCAATTTATCAATTTCTCCAGCCAAAGTTCTACAATAGTTATTGTAATTCAACATCATAACTCTCCCACCTATTCAAGAAGTAGATCCAACAAATCCTCTTCCATGGGGATATGATCAACATGAATTTTGTGATTTTCATAGGGTATGAGGACACAACATAAATAGATGCATTAGTTTATAACATAAGATATAAGACATGATAGATGATAATCTACTTGATCTAGGAACTTTAGTTGAGCCTCCAAATAAAAAGCCAACACAAGATAAAGCTTTGAATATATTTTTAGATCTATTTCCATAGAATTCAAAACAATAGAAAGAGGACATATTAGGTGTTCATCATACATACCATACACGTCCTCCACCAATTATATACTAGGCACCTTCAGTTGAGGCACATCCTTTGAGAGGTATGATAAGTGTGTATGAGTCCAGAGTTCTATCTAGGCCTTCGATATATTTTTTAGATAAAGATATTATGAAGGATGATATAGGTTATAATGCACTTTTTATCAGAGCACATATCCATAATCAGCCTATCCATAGTGTCCTCATTGACAATGGTTCCAGTCTTAATATGTGCACCTTCACACTATTATAACATTTGGGTTATTCAAAGCAAGATATCACTCCAATCGGTAAATTTATTAGTGGGTTTAATGGGCATGCTCTAATTTTATTGAGAAAAATAGTACTTTTATTATAGGTTGGTCCTACACATGTGGCTACACCATTCACTATAGTTCCTAGCATAAGAGTTTTTGACATACTACTTGGTTGACCATGGAATCAAAAACTCAAAGTAGTACCTTATACAATTCACATATGTGTGAATTTCATTCATGATAATTAGGTTATTATAGTAGGTAGATTTCCTTATGATTCACCACTCCCCACTTCAGAGCCATCTACTAGCTTCTAGCCACTAGATCTAGTTCTTCCACCAGTTTTAGCTTCTCCCCTAACTTCTGTTCTAGTTCCACCTTAGGTTCATCCATAGTTATAACATCCATTTCTAGTATAGAGGGTTCATACATCCCCATAGCTTTAGAATTCTAGATGGCTTCTAGTGATATTAGTCACACTTAGAGTAGCTATATTGAGATCTCACATAGCTACACAGAGAACACTTATTCATAGATCTTATTCTCCTACTTTCTAGATGGGTCCCTAAGATCCCTATAATTGCATCCAATTCTCAGAGTCATAGGGGCCCCCCACATTTAGTTTCCACTTTAGATATTTCCAAGCAGTTACAACATACACACATTTTAGCTTCATAATCTTAGTCATACACTCATGCCTCATGATCATGCATGATTCAGTTGTTCAACATAAGACACTAGGATAGGGAGTCTCATCTGAGACTCATTGATTAGTATCATTTATTCATATTCCTTGTACATATTTCAAATTTTAAAAAAATATATATATACAAAACATTCAAAAATTCTCTAAAATGCCAAAACAATTCCGATTGTATGCATCATCCATGCTTTACATCACCACTATCATGCTAGGACTTCAATTTGCTATTTCATTATTTTATATGTTGATTTTATACATTACCATGCTTCACTTGATCTTGTTTTAGTGTGTGCAATGATATCCAGCTACTTGATTTCTTCATTCTACCCACAGAGGGGGCATTTTTACTTCAACATTCAAGAAATACATTGTTATACATACCCAATGGGGGCATCTTCTACATGACTACACCATTTAAGTTATTTCATTCCTACACCACATAATCTAAGTTATCATGCTGATGTATAATGATTAATAGCTTACACAGAATGCTATATCAACATCTCACTAGTATCTAGCACTCATGTATTTCTTAGCATATACCTAGTCTTGTACTACACATGTTTTCCATACTTTAACATTTGATTTGATTAGTTATATGTGCTTATCTCTTTCCAACTATTATATTATTTCTCTGCTTGCTTAGTGTAGCTTGTGTGATTGCATTTTTTAGTTCTTGTTTGACTCCTACTTGTGCCTTAAGACATGTGCCAATGTCCTTTGATTCTTTTTCATGTGTGTGTCTTAGGAAATTTACCAATTTCCTTTGTTTTTAATCCTCTATGTGTCTATGGCCTATGTGCCAAATTTTTTTAGTTCACTTGTATGTGTATGTGGAATTTAAACATGCCTTCCATACTTGTTTCCAATTTGAGTGACATGTACCCATGTCCCTTGTTTGCATGGCCTCTTAGCCCATCTAGTATGCTTCTTGATTCTTACTTGATTGCTTGTTGCTTATCAAATGTGTCTAATTCCATGATCCATATCATGAATTTTATGTTCTTTCTTGGATGCCATGATGGACATCATGCTCCATCCCTCTAACAAACAACTAACAATTAACATTTTCAATTCTAGTTTAGTACACTATACATGCTTTCACATTGTTATATCTATCTAGGCATACCCCTATTGATCTAAAAATATCTTGGTACAAACATTGATATATATTGAAGTGTATTTTCAAACATCAAATGTTATATCATATATATTTTCATAATTAACACACTTGTAAGACTTTTTTCTTCTCAGGGTAGTCATTACAGGTTTATCATTCCTATCCTCAGAAGAGAGGGCATCAAAAAGGGGCTTTGTCAAAAAGATAAAATCTCTTAGAAATTAAAATAATAGAATTTAGAACAGTCAGCATAGAATCTAGAGGTCAAACTGGTCAAATCAGAGAAAAAAATAGGAAGTCTCAGATCAGTAGTTAGTTTTCACACCAAACAATAGTGCTAAAAATGGATAATAGTACTGAAAATAGATAGTAGTAACAAAAATAGATAGTATCACCAAAAATAGGGGGTGTACATAGTTTATCACTCTTTTCCAAGTATATAAACACTCAAGATTTCTAAAAACAAGAAAAAAGTTTAGTTCATGGATAGTTTTTGTACTTCTAGAATCTGTAGATTCAATAATTTTAGCATAGTTTTCTCAGATACAGGGGGTTATTGTGCAAGGAATGATGGTTCTCACTTTAAATTTAGATTGGGTGGTTGGAATAACTTATAGATTAGAATCCATGTTCTAGACATCAGTGATTAAGGGCAATGTGTATGGCACATTGATCTTCTTTTGTTTTCAATTTTAGTTTATTCTAGGCATTCTAAATAGTTATGTGCCTTACTCCATCTATAGGTTGTTGGCATCACATTCAATTTAAACATTCATAAAAGTTTAGCTTTTTGAGTACCTAATTTCCTAAGTTAGTTTTGATATAAGCCTAGTACATCAATTTTGGAGTGGCTTTCATAAAAGCCTAATCTCCATCTTTTGAAATGGCTAAGAGTGGCCTAGTTTTCAACACACATTTGGCTATCCATGCCATAGTGTCAGATTTATAGCACATTCATGGGATCCATGAGCCATCTCGTATGACATATATTCTATACCGGTATCACTTCATAGCTTTATTTCATAGAATAATGATGAATCCAAAGGGCTAACCTTTATATTCTTGAGCCACCTATTTAAAGGGATTGGATACACAATCCAAACATCTATTAGCACACACATGATTCATTAACTTCACTTAGTTGGAGATAATGGAGATAAAGTTACAAAATTTATATTATTGATCCAAATTCTATGGAATTGAGCACTCAGCTCCATTCATGATATTACTCTTGATTCAACAAATACTCATCACAATCTAGCAACATAATAGTTTTATATTGGTTCACATACCCAATGAGGTGTATTCATTCCTCTCTCTTTATTTACTTAGATTTTGTACATTATTATTTTAGATATAGAACATATAGTAATAATTGATCTACATCATCTTTTTATTTATAGATTCACAGATCATAACATTATCCCTCTACGCACATCCAACATCACAAACCTTCATGTGTTTTTCCCTTATAGATAAGTTCAAGTATACTATCTATTTTTACTTTATCCTGGTATTTTGCTTTACTAAATCACTAGATTAAAGGGGGGGTAAATCTAATCATATAAAATAAAAAAGTTGGATGACTTAGACATGGCTAATAACACCCAACTTATAGGTCCTATTTCTTGCTCATTCAACCCTTCTTGGCTAGACTTTCACTGATTCCCAGTCACCTGTAGCATCTTAAACATATATTTTTGAGACCCAGGGAGCCCTCTCAGACCCAAATCCATCCCCCTAGGTCTCATCCTCCTAGTACAATAGCTCCCAACTTGGATATGACCACCAAAATTCAAGGGTGTCTTATTTTTGATGTTGTTGTCCAAGTTCACTTTAGCCTCAAACAATCAAATTTTCCTAATTCCTTAACTCTTCCCTTGTCAACCTAATACAAGATCATCTAACCCACAATAATTAGTTTCCCTATAAAATGCCATTCAATATCCTTAGAAGGGTTCACACTTATTCATATGAAAGAAGCAAGAATACAAGAAAGTGTACTCAAGCATTCTTCCCTATTCTTTGCATACAGCCTTCCAAAACCAATTCAAGCCTATTTAAGCACTCATACTAGTCCCTAGTCATCCAATGTACATTTTAATTTCACATTAAAGTTTTATACATCACACAATTATGCCAAGCACTTCAAATAAGATAACTACATTAGTTTAATCCCTGTTTAGAGTATTGGTATGTAGGCAACATGCCCACACATAGGGTGTGAAGTGCATCCAATGTATTATTAAAACACTAACCCCTTCTCTCTTTCCCAAATTTACTATCATGTTTAAGTATAAAGAGATCCTAATGGTTTTAAAGATTGAATTAGACATACAACGAGCTTTGTACAGACTTAAGCTTCAATATTTCACTACCAATGTGTCACAGGCCTATTGAACAAAACCCAAAAAAGATAGATCACCAGAACAATAATGATGGAAGTGGAAAATAGTGCTGGAAGTGGACAATAGTGTCAAAAAGTTGACTATAGTGGCAAGTATTAGGGTGTCTTGAGTTTATCACTCCTATTCAATCTAGAAATAAAGTTTTGGATCATGTTTACGATAGTCTGCCATCCCTGCACAATAATTTATAGGTCTTGCCTCATCCATTTTAGCCTAGAATAAGCTAATTTTGATTTCTTTACACTTCTTACTATTTTCAATAAAGGTAAAATACATATTTTTTTACATAAATCATTAGGCTAATTGAGACACATTTATTTACTAATTTACATTTACTCAAACCTTTATTTGCTTAGGAATTAAACACCTAATTCCCAAAAATAATAAAACACATGCACATACAATTGCAAATAAGGAAGATTGACACAAGGGCCTAGAAGCAGATACAAGAGTACAAGAAAATTTAGTAGCGAGGAGACAAGAACATAGAAGAGTATAAGCAAAGGCCATTGACAAATGTTTGAAGGCACATACAAGAGTAAAAAATAGGAACTGAGAAATGAAGTCACATATAGATACTCAAAGAAATAAATAAAAGCATGTAAATTCTAAAAAAACTATTGCATCTAACTAATCAAAGCAAGAAGTGAAAGTATGTAGAACATGTAGTAAAAGACTAGGTAGATGCTAAAAAAATACATGAGTGTTATATACTAGTGAGTGTCAATAGAATAATCTATGTAAGCTAGGAAGTAATGTATATCATCATGATAACTAGATTCTATGGTGTAGGAATGCCATAACCAGGATGGTATATTCATGTAGAAGATGACCTCGATAGGTAGATATGTCGATGTATGTCTTAAATGTATGAAGTAGGGTTCCCCCTCAATGGGTAGAGTGAAGCAATCAAGGATATGGGTGTCACTGCACACACTCAAAGAAGATCAAGTGAAGCATGGTAATGTAGATAAATAGACAAACAATAACATATAATAAAGAAAATGTAAGTCTAGCATGGTAGTAGAAATGTAAATCATGAATAATGCATATAGTTGAAAATGTTTTTGATGTTTTCAATTATTTAATTATTTTTGTATTTTGACATGTTATATTGTTTTTGGTATTTTGAAATATTTCATAATTTTTGGTATTTTGAAATATTATATTGTTTTTGGTATTTTGAAATAAGCTATGTAAAAGTAAGATGATAAATCATGTACAAGTAAGTAGAAAGAAACTATGTACAAGTAAGCTGAGAAATATTATAAAAGTAAGATGAGAAAAAAATGATACTAACTAATGAGTCTTGGAAGAGACTCCTTGTCATAGTGTCCTATATCAAACAAAGGAATAATGTGTGATTTCGAATCATGAGGGAATGGTTATGAATATGAGTCTGAATATTTAGATTCATTGTTAGTATCTTGGAAATCATACTAACCTATATTATTACACTCATCATTATCATCTTGATTTTGAACCAATGGAATGCTAGGGTTTACTTTTGTTGTATCTATATCTTTTCCTTTGATAAATTGTGTTTATGAATTATTTGCCTTAGGATGTTCAATAAATCCCAAACCTTGGTGACAAACATTATCAACTGATAAAATAGGAGTAGTGATTCCTTGAGCATGCTTACCCAATCCTTGACCTTGATAATCAAAATATTGTAGATATTTTAACTAAACCCATACTACTTTGAAAGTTGAGCCTCATTTTGGAGAGGTAAATTTCCTTTTTTTTGGTACTTTACCTATGCTTGTGGTACTATTTCTTGCTCTGATTTTGCTTTTTGATCCTTTTGTTGTTCTGAGTTATGCCTTGGTAACCACTTTTGTACTATTTCTAAATTTGACTCTTTGTGAATGTGTTCCTATTTCACTATGGATTGCTTGACTGATTTACCTTGTATAGGGTGATCATTAACAATTATCTATTGTATATGTTTTTTTAATGCCAAACATGAATCTGTGTGATGCCCATGCATTCTATGATATGCACAATAATGTCTAGATATTCTCACTGGATGTAGAGGAGATAGTTTGATAAAATTAGATTTAATCATTTCCCTTAGTACCTCACTTGAAATATTATTTGATATTTGAATTCTTTTTGAATCACTAGTTGTAGAGTTACTTTGTTATGATTTCTTGATTTGATATGTAATATTGCTTCCAACCGATTGACTAGGTGAAGGTGCATATACATGATTGACACTAGGGTTCCTTTGAGGCTTTTGTATTATAATCTAATTTGCCAATATTGTGATATTTTAATATAATAGTTGATTCTATGTTTTTAAATTTTAAATTAACTTGCTCATACTGGTAATTTGATCCCTTAGAGTTTCACAAGTACAAATTCTAATTGCTTCTAATTGAACATGTAAGCACATATGTTGAAGAGGGTTTGAAAAAGCTATAGGCTGAATTTATGCATTAGTAACAATAGTATAGGCTGCCTCACCTTTTGGAGGGGTGATATCATGGACCTAGTTAGAGGGAAAGTACCTATCACCCTCTTTGGGGAGAGAAGGAGAAGGGAATTCTTTCGTATGCATAAGATATGACATTGAAACTTGATAGGTTGTTTTTAGCTTATGTAATTAATACTCTAAGTATGTAAGGAGTTTATTATTAATTTAATTACACATCATAGAGAGATATCATGTTACAAAAGTAATGAAAAATGACATATATTTTAATTGGTCTTAAAATAGCATGTACATATGTATTTATGTCATTTTTGAATTCATGCCAAATGAAATGAAACAAGAATGCAAGATAAAATATAAAAAATTTCCTAAGTAAATCATGATTAATAAATTTAGAATATTTAGCCCAATGTGTAAAAATCAGAATTTTAAATCATAAATTAATAAATAAATTAGTTAAGGGTCTAGATTAATAAATTAGTGATAAATATATAGATAATTATAGTCCTAATTTATATAATTTATTTGTCTCTTTTACCTTTCTCAAAATAGCAATAAATATGGAGAAATATAACTTAGCTTGAAACTGGACTGAGATAGATGATACAGAGGTTGGAACTAGTTATTTAGGGCTGAGACATTGTCATGAATTTGATTCTAGATTTTGTTTGGTAAAAGGATAGAAGTGTCAAAAATAGAACACTTTAGGATCTCATGCTATTGTCCACTCCAATGGCTATTGTCCAGACTAGTCATAAAGACCTAAAACTTTTAAGGTTTTTGCACTATTCATGAGTGAGCCTGCCTGTGAAATCTTGAGTTTTGATTGTTGATAAAACTCATTATAGAGATAATTTAATATTTAAAACCCTAACCCTCCATCATGCTTGATAAAACAATGTTTGAATCAACTGAGAAAACTGGTTGTTAGTGCATAAGACGCATTGAACATGTAATCCACACCCCTTATGTGAACATGCTACATACATACCAATAATCTGAAGAGGGATCAATCTATATGTAGTTCTCCCACCTAATGTGATTTATGAAATAGTGTGATTCTGATGCAAAAAATCCAAATTGAGAGTGTTTGAGGTGGATAGGGACCTGTATGAGGGTTTGAGTAGGTGTGTAGCTATGTTGGGTGAATGTATTAGGAGAATAGGGAAGTTTGCCTTAGTTATTTATTTGTATTCTTGATTGCTTTGTAATATTTGTCACCTCCCCTTGTAAATGAACTTTGAATGGGATTTTATAGGGAACAATAGGTCATGGGTTAGATGTATTCATGCTAGGCCAACAGAATGAAGTATAAGGACTAGCTGGAAATGATTGGTGGGGCTCAAAGTGGAAATGGATAGGAGTGCCAAAAATGGGACACCCTAGGGTCTGGTACTATAGTCTAAGTATGGTGTTCCTATCCTATAGACTCAAGACCTACATGATTAGGATTGGCATGGGGAAAGCATCTTGGTTGAGGTGGAATGACCGTTCAAAAGGTTTTGGATGATTGCTAATGAGCGAAAAGGTGTTTAGAAGGGTCACAAGAGAATACAAAAAGGACCTAAGGATAAGGTGTCACAAGCCACACTCAAACTACCAATTTGGACATTTTATATGACTAAAGATAGAGTATAAACACCCTCCATTATATGTAATCCATTAATCAAATTATAATTTTTTTCCAACTTGAATAGACTTGCTCAAAGCCTCAACCATTAAGATGAAAAATAATGGGGAGATTGGGTCCCCTTCCTTGATGCCCCTTGTAGAATTAAATAAATCCATAGGTCTTCCATTGGTAAAAATAGATAACTTAGTGGTGGATAGGAAACTAAAAATCCACTCACACCAATCCTTAACAAAGCCAAAATATTTCAAGACTTTCATCACGAATATCTAATTGACCTTATCATAAGCCTTACTTATGTCTAATTTGATAAACATACCTTTTTGCTTATTTGAATTTAAATAATGTAGAAGCTCATGGATAATAATGATTATGTCTTGAATATTCCTGTCCATAACAAACCCCCCCTTCTTTGGGGAAATAAGGGATAGAATAAAAAATTTCTATCTAAAATAAATTACTTTAGATATGATATTATGAATGGTATTGAAAAGAGAAATAGGTTTAAAATCATGTAAAGATGACAGAGAATCTAATCTCTAAATCAAAGATAATAATGTGTAATTGATATCTTTGCTTAATTTATTCATTTGTCTAGATAATTCCACTACATCAATGACCTATTCACTAATAATAAGCCAAAAGGCTTGGAATAAATCCTTAGCAAAGCCATCAGGGCTTGGATCTTTGTATTTATTCATAACAAACACCACATTCCAAACCTCATCTTGGGTGAAAAGTGAAATCATAAGGTCATTTTATTACCTCGTAACTAGCTAAGGGATGAAATTGAGTAATTCATCTTGAAATATATGGTCAAAATATTTGATATAGGATAAAAAGCCAAAAAGAACTTGATTGCTTCCTTTTTTAATATCATAATTAAGATCCAGGGGCACACCATTTCCATTGATGATTTTTTAAATTTTGTTGCTATTCCTTCTATCCATTTTGGAATTATGAAAATCCTTGGTGTTTATATCAACTTATTTTAGCTAGGTTTCTCTCTATTTTTGTTTATAATATATTTCTTCTATGATATGCAATTTTTATGATTCTATCAAGAAAGAGTGCATTTGAACATATATAACCGCACTCATCTCAAAAATTACTAAAATTTCATTTAGAGTTTTTAGATATTCTTCCACTATTTTGGTCTCCTGAGAAAATTAAATGACTCATATTCCAAAGTTTTAAGCAATTTTTGATGAAAGTGTTTTTTTTTGCAAAATTGTGCATAAAATTGCCTTTTGAGGAAGGAAAAGATCACCAAAAGAATTTTATTATTTAAAATGTGAAAGGATATATTATCCACATTAAATCTAATTTGAAATGGCACATGGAATACGTTTGACCTTCTAAAATTTTTAGAATAATCAAATCCTAACAAAATAATATCTATTTCAGAAACCCATGAAGAACTCAACCACAAATGATCAATCAAGAATAGGTCCAATCTTTACACAATGTTGATGAAGACTTTCCTTCTATTGTTATATGTGTATAATCCATTCTTATGGATAACATCCAATAACCTCCCATAATCTACAAAGGGTGCAAAATATTTATGAGACATAATAGTTCTTCCCATTCCTCCCTATTCATCTTCCAAAGTGAGAATCGCATTGAATTCCCCACCCAGAATGAATTTACCTTTCAGACAAGAGGAGACAATTTTTAAATTTTCATTTCATCATTTACACTTTTGTTATGGACTATTTTGGCCATAAATATTGAAGAATAGAAACATTATATTAAAGTAAAGGTCCTTGATTTTACTCCATTTCCATTTGGAATTGTGACCTAAAGGAGTCACTTCCACTTTCAAAGGGTTATAAACCATGGCCATACCACCTGAAGCACCAATCAAATAAACAAACCAACTTTTCCAATTTGGCCACCATTTTACTATAACTTTTTTTGCTTCTTCCTTGATGAATTTGGTTTCTTAAAGTATGATTAAATCTAGATGAAATGGGTCAAACTAACGCGTTAGTAAGTGCCTTGTTTTAGGGGTATGACTTCTCGTAACATTCTAAGAGATGTGATTCATGAATTAGGTGAGGTAATTTCCACCCCTTTCACTCTAGGATAAAATATGGTGATGGGATTTTGATTCTCCAAGACCTCGTGTTCATAAAGTTTCTCTAAGTTTTTTTCCAGCCTCTTTTAATTTTCTTGCCACAATTAGGTTCAAATACTGACATACCTATTGAGGTATGGACATTACTTCCTTTGATCCAAGTTTATATTTAAAATTTTCAGTATTAGTAAAATAAACCCTCACAACCTTATTCTACAATATTCCTTCTTCATCCTTATAATTTGAATTACATGTCCCTTCTAGGTCTAGGGCTTCACCAAATAGAATAGCGTCCCTATCTTGAACCAAATTTGATCTCCCTTACAAAGAAGAATTAATAATACCTTATAAACCTTGTATATCATTTTCAATATCATTATAGGAAACATGTTTAATAGAGTAAAGAGAATTCAAAAATTTATAATAGTGAGTTATTAGTTTTTTTGAAACATTCAACATATATTTTTATGTAAGAGGGCTCCATATGCTCTTTAGAAGGCTCAATTATGGGGACTTGACTTGGAGGAAAGGTTGCATATTTGTTAAAAAGAGAACCATTATTATGTCTCTAAAAGTGATATGTGGTTTGTGACTCTTTTGCCTTCCACATGTTATTTACCTCCAAAGTGATGAGATTTTAATGGATGGGTGATGCAATAGGGGATAATATTTATTTATATGACCAATATTGTGACATCCATAACAATGAAAGGGAAGATTTTCTAGGTTATTTTTTTGCACCCATTATCTCCAAAGGATTTGAGGATAATGGCCTCTAAAATTTTTTCCTCTAAATCTACATTCACACAAAGTTTAGCATTAATTTCCAATGTTATGTCTAGGGAGGTATGATCAATAGAGATGAAATCACCAATTAGATTCCCAATTGATCTAAGACTTTTTTCCCCACAATATTCAATTAGGAAATCATAACTTGAATCCACACTGGCACCTTAGTGGGACTCTTCTTCTAAGCATGAAAATTAGGGAACAAAACCTGCATGGAAACCCCTACCCCATTCAACAACCAGGGATGAGAAAAAGGATATTATCCTTAGAACCACAATCTTAATAGGATACCAAAAAGAATCTATTAGTTAAAAAGTTGACATGGAGGTCCACTCCCTAGTTTACAAAATCCCATGCTTTCAACTCCCCAATAGTTTTCCATCTACTCATTGCCTTACGTATGATGCCATAGTTTCTAGATGTTGAATCTTATCCTTCATAACATCATCCTTTAAAACCAAGTCATGACTAGGGCTAACAATTAAGGGAAAAACAATCCAAGTGGACCACTAATGAATTAACATAGTTTCCCTCCATCATTCCCTTCTTAATAAAATCACTATTCTCCATTGCAAGTTGATCTCATGGAACAAGAGGAATAGTCTCAGTTGGGGTATGATCAGCATCACCGAGCCCACGTTGATCCTCCTCCAAAACCTCCCAGGCCTCACCCTCATCTCTTTACTTATAACATGTTGCCTCAATGTGGATTTCAAGTTTCTCCTCATGTTTTTTCCTACCTTCCATCTTGATCGGCTTTGCTTTCTCTTTTTGTCATTTTGCATCATTCACCTTATTGTTTGTCATCATCTCTAGGTGATATTCATGATGGAATCAAATAAAATCATAGAATATTCTAGGTTGTTGATTCTTATCAAATAAATATGTTATTATTTTATTGTCATTTTTTGTAATAGAATTACAAAATATCTATACCTAAAAATTATTAATAAGAGGAAATGTAAATATAATCAATGAGTTTGGGATGGAAGATGAAAATTTTAAACATATATATTATATTAGTAATTCCTCCCCTATTAAAAATTATATAACGTTTAATATAACCTTATTTTTTAATATATATTTTAATTTTAAGATACTTTTTCTAAAATAAAATATTTTTTATTTTTATTTTTATTTATTTCAAAACAATATTATCCAATATTACTTTTTGTGAGATTTAATAATCACGTCTTTTAAATATATATATAAAATGATATTTTCAAGTAGTCATCATCTAAAGTAAATTATTGATGAGAAGGAACACAATATTTATTTACTACCCCATAGTAATTATTATAAGTAAAATAATAGCACTAGATAAAATGATTGTGATGACAAATAATATGTACGTATGTATGTATGTATGTATGTATGTATGTATGTATGTATGTATATGTGTGTGTGTGTAGACACACACACACACACACACACACACACACACACACACACACACACACACACACACACACACACACACACACACACACACACACACACACACACACACACACACACACACACACACACACACACAGACATACACACACACACATACATACATGCATATGAAATATCAAGGTAAGAGGATACATTATCATTATATGTTTTCTCTTATATAAAAAATCATGGACACTTACTAGGAAATATATAAATGTATGATGTATCTTGACCTAGAAGCCAAAATTTATATCTTTTAAACTTTTCAAGAAGAATATAATGTGTTAGCTCATTAATGTATTACTTTCTTCATGTCTATAGTGTAAATTTTGGTGTTAGAAATGGGTAATAATTGGGATATATCCATTTGTTTAATTCTAGTTGCATTGTCAAACATTTTAGTGTGACATAAGATTTCCATTTTTTTATATATATCATCCCTGACTTGTCCTATAGGATAGTTTAATTTGCATATATGTTATTTCCACTTGATTATATAAGGGATCCTAGGAATTTAGAGTTAGTTGATCACACCTATCCCTAAGAGCTTAGAGATCCAAAAATTGAATGCGATACAATAAGAAAAATTAATTAGAGCAAGTTGTGAAAGTGAAGCATATAAAAAATGTCTTTGACAATCAACTTCCCCCAAAACCCTATAAACCACATGAAGTTCACAAATATGTCATCCTTTCACCTTATCAATCGGATGTAGAGTAATTTATGACAATCATTACTAAATTCAACATGTATGAAATTTATAGTAACATGGAAAATTTATAAATAAATATTTGTTACAATAGGAATCTAATGTCATCATTGACAAAAATTTGATTAAGAAGGGTATTCTTGACATAATTTCTAGAAATCAAGATGGTTGGAATTTTTAGGTGAGTGGATTCAAAAACAAATTAGGGAGGTGAAATAGTAGAGACAATAAAAATTTAATTAATAATGGTAGAGGGCATTAGAAAGGGTTATATACATAGTACTAAAAAAATATGTATTCCACAATAATGAATTATAAAAAAATAGAAGAGATCTAAAAAAAGACTAATAATTATTACTATAACCTAGTTTTGATTTCTTTGATTGTGTATTTTATTTATGGTATTATTAGATGTGGAAAAAATACTATTTAAAATAGGAAGATAAATTGTAGACATAGCCAAATTTTATCAAAATGAATTAAATGGTTTTAGTTTTAAACTGAATGATCTTTAATCCAATGCATGTTATTTTGGAAATAGGTTTATACATACCCTTTTTTAAAACATATTACAAATATTGGTTCTCAACATATAAATAAATACATAACGAGTAATCATGAAGATTATCATCCTTATAAAAACTAAATAAAAGCAATATTATAATAATACTAAAGATGATGATGATGATGATGATGATGATGATGATGATGACAACCACCACTACCACCACTATTATTATTATTATTATTATTATTATTATTATTATTATTATTATTGTTATTGTTATTGTTATTGTTGTTGTTGTTGTTGTTGTTGTTGTTGTTGTTGTTGTTGTTGTTGTTTTTGTTATTGTTGTTGTTGTTGTTGTTGTTGTTGTTATTATTATTATTATTATTATTATTATTATTATTATTATTATTATTATTATTATTATTATTATTATTATTATTTCACAATCCATATTTATTAGAATAACAACATCTGATCATGGTATTTTTATTAATGAGGTTGTAAAACACTATTGTGATTATGAGATCACCTCGAATGAGTCTAGGATGACCTTGACTCATAGTGGGATTTCCCCTAATGATAATGGGATTTCTTTGATCAAATTAGCTATCCTCCCTTTTTTTTTTAGGAATTCCCATCCATATTAAAGAATAACTCCTTTCGTAAAATAAACATAATAGTGTTTATAACATGGTGAACTCATTTTCTAGATGTACCCATTTTCATTAGTAAGATATTTAATCCTTTAGAGAGTATTCTTGCATGATCTTAGACCACCTAGACAACATTTAATGATCATTGTTTCAACCAATATGGTAGAAATAAATACTCCTATTGTGGTTTTGGGGTTCCCTCAAATGATCATGGGATAGTGAAAAATGATCATGTTACCACCTTTTATGATTGTTGTATATCTTTAATTAGACAAATATCACAAAAAAGTAAACATATCACTATTAGTTATGTGGTGAATTCATTTTATCAATGACATTCTCATAATAAAAAGAGATAAGATTGATAAATTAAATGGTTTTTCTTTATTCATGGGATTTTACCATATAAATCATTTAAAATGAAAAATATTCATTAAATGATTCTTATTTAGTTTTCTATCTAGAAGATCAATGATCATAATGTTTTATGATATAAAATAAACATCCTTCATTATGTTCTAGGTTGTCCACATGTTCACTGCTTAAATAAACAAAGCATGATTGCATGATTATGGGATGGAATTGAATGATGATATGGTTGGACTCAAATAATCATATGATGTGATGAAATTATAATGGGATCCCCAAAATGTTATAAGAATTTCCTAATTAGATAGAGGGTGTCTCAAATGTGTAACACAAGGTGATCTTATTTTCTCAATTTCCTTAGTATCTTAAGTAAAAGAGTTAATTATGTGGAGTGATAGATTCAACATGATCCTATACCACTCAAAAAATAGGTAAAAATCATGGTTTTTATTGACTACTAGTGTAAACTAATCCTATTGTTGTTGTGGATGAATAGCTATGAAACTATCACGAGCGATCACAGTACTGCCTCAAATTGTTTTTGGATATCCTTGAATTTAAAATCACTATAACTAAATAAACATATCATTATCTATAATTTAAAAAACTCATTTTTTATATGTCATTCTCATGAGTAAAAGAGACAAGGTTGTTAAGATCAATGAGATCTATCATTTCTTAGTTTTTCAACATGAAAATACTTTGAATATAACAAAGTTACAATAAATTATTTTCATCCATTTATATATTAGGGAGGTTAATAGTCATAATTTGATGTCATTTTAAAATGTTAATCCTTGTTATTTTATAGGTTGTCAGCATGATCACTATTTTAAATAAAAAAGCTATGAAGAACCCATTTGATAGGTGAATATAGTTTAGAATAACCCAATGGTCCTTGAGATTATGAACTAGGAATTTGGCTCAAAAGAGGATGGTTAATATCATGTTAGTTCCAAAATGAAAGAAACACACTAACTAGCATAACATCTCTAGGCCTAGACACTAGGGAGAGCTTAGTAACAAACATACATATGGAAACAACAACTAAAATTCAAATAAAAAATTTCTTCACCTTCCTTGAATTATCTAAATAGATTTTTGAAGTGGCTTGCTCGGCTTGTGCTCAATGAGTCTTCATCAAAGGAGGCTTGGATATCTCCTCTTCACCTTGGCACCTTTGTGATGGCTTTTGATTTGACTTGGCTAAAAAATTTGGTTTGAAATATTAATTTTCATGAAAATTTGGAATCAATTCAACATTATAAATTTGCATTATTCAAGATTAAAATTCAATAGGCAAGGCCTCATATTTATAGATTTTGTAAAATGGTCAGAATGACCCTAAACCATCCATCTCAATATGATTGTGTGGCTAAGAATCCATTTAATTTTGGAGGCCAAATTCAATAAATTCCCTTATAAATATTTGGGATAGAGGGGAATTAAAGAGGTATTGAGGGTCTTAATGAGGCATGAGGTGGCTTAATCCTAATATTTTATGCATTTATGACTTGTGGATGTCACCCCATAAGATGATGTCATTTAATGATGTGATTAATGACAGTCAATTTCCAATAAAGATTTATTAAACAAGTTCCATGTAATTATTAATTAGGCTCATGATTTGAATTAATTATCTTTACGCATTATTAGTCATTTCGGTGCAAACCTTGGCTCTTTGGTGCACAAATTAATCAAATTGGTTAGAATGTCTTATTATTGGCTTGAAATTTGACTAGATTGGAATTGGAAGTCGATGTTAGATGTATTGGATACATTATCCCATTTAGGATTTTTTCAACACCGAATAACAAAGGCTTATGTTTCATGCAAGATATTTGATAGAAAAGAGCAATCAAGGGCACCTAGGTGTAAAATTGGTATTTTGACTCAAAATGATCTAATCAAAGTTACCCAGCCCATAAAATGCATTTCCCCATTTAGGGATACATAAGCTAAAATTGGAACTTTAATATGTTATTTTCAAATATTTTAACGTGTTTTAGTTTTTTTAGGCCAAATTGTGCATTTTGGTGGAAATTGGTCAAAACCCTGATTGATGGTCATTGGTGGCTAGATTTAGGTGTCTATAGAGATTAGTATACTTAAATATCCTAAGTCCTAATTATATTTCTTAGATATAAATATACTTGTATTTTAACTTGGGAAAGGCCGAAATAAGGAATCCTACTAATTTAAAGTTCCATAAACATCAATGGTATATAGTCATTAACTTTAAGATCTATGACCAACATTATATATATCATAGGTTTAAAACTTGAAAATATTTTAAATCCACAAACCAATGAAGAACCTAGAATATATATATTTTGTAAATTATGAAAAGTGATAAATATTTTTTTTAGAAAATAAATGCTCATTTTCATGCTTATCTTCTTAATAGAATAAACTCCACCCTAAATAACAACATCAGTGTCTACCATATGGAAATGTCTTTTTCTTTCTAGATGTCATTATCTTAAGTAAAACAACTAAGCTTGTAAATTGAGAATTTCATCACAAGTCATGATGGATTGCATGGATGAATACCAAAGGATTACCAAAAATGATCTTGTCATCATATAGAATGATCTTGTCATTATATAGAATGATCATTATATTCCTTGATTTGAAGCAGTTTATCTTCCATTTTCTATCGATAAATGTTTTTTGACATTAAAATAATAACCTTCATAATAAAATAAACGTATCAATTTCTACCACATGGTGCCATCATTGAACATATTTTATTCTTATAAGTGAAACAAATATTTTAATGGAGAGATGAATTCCACATGATTTATGATAGGCCAAACAAATGACTATCATTGATCATGGTTTCATCTAAAGAACTATCCAAAAATACTACTTTTGTTGTTGTGGTGTTACCTTGAATAAATTTTTGGTCACCTTGTAAAAATATGGGATCTTCTTAATCAATTTTGGTATATCCTCATTTTTAATGGTTAAATTCCATGATTCATGAGATAATAAACCCAATAGAAAATAAACATGATAGTTTATGCCACCTGATGACCCATTTTTTAACATGTCATTTTCGTAAATCATAGAGCTAATCTTGTAGAGCTATTTGTTCAACATAAATTAGAGCATGATACATGGATGAAAATAAATGATCATGGAATCATGAATGGACACTCTTGAGGACATGTGGTTACCTTAGTAGATCATAATATTTGGAAAGACTACATTAGGTAAAATTTATCTATTCCACACTTTAGTATATTTTTATGAATTTGTCATACTTTTGTGTTAAAATTTTAATATTTCATGATTTGTGACGTAGAATTTACACAAACAAATTTTCCTACATAGATTATGTCAAACACAATCCCACTAAATTTATAAATGGAAAAATTTCTCCAATTTGTATATTTTTCCTTAAATGACACAAGTCGTATCAATATTTGCATCAACACCATGGAAATATATTTTCCCTTGATGCAAATTCACATTATCTAATTTTCTTGGTGCAAATTTTGTATTAGAAAGTGAAAATGACAATTTAACTAAGGTGTTGACCATAACAATGTAAAAAAATGATACATGATGCAAAATGTGACACAAAACTTGATATAAACATTACCCATTTTCCTAATAATAACTCCCTCCAAAGATTCAAATTCAGATTTACAACTTATATATTGATAATAAAATTGATGAAAATCTTGACACAAGTGCATCAAGATTTGTGTCAACATGTACCAAAGGTTTTAAAAAAAATAATATCAACTATTATTCTAATCGTATGTCCATAAATTAATACAAAATTAATTTGAACCATCCATGGATACGAAAAAAACATTTGAATGAATTTTCTATGAAAAATGAGTGATTGAAATATTGATTATAAATAAGAGATTCAAGACTTTCACATTGTATGATACAATAAAAAAGTATTATTTTTCCTTGGAATTTCATCACAGGGTAAGAGTATTTGAAATAAGTGAAATTATTAGTTTTTAATTGCATTTTGTGAACCCATGCCATTTGGCTATAGGTTGAAGACATTTTAATGAAATGGGTTATTTATTTTCTATTATTATAACTCAAATTTGAATTAATGAAAAAAAACTATTATGTTTTATATTTGTGATGGCATAAACGGGAAGAGCAAATGAGGAGGGTTGATATTATAAGTGATCCTTAATATTTAAGAATTGTGTAGATTGTTTGAAGTGATAGTCTAGTTTGTATACCTTGTCATAATAAATAATAGGATTGCCTAATAGTGTCATACATGACTGATGTAATTAATTATAAACTTATCTCCAATGATTTCAAAACTCATTTTAATAGTGGATCTGAAGGAAAATCAAGATACTCATTAGAGTTCTAGTTTATAGTGAGCTTTGAGAGATTTAGATATTACTCATATACTTCACACTCACTTGGAGATTGATGTATAGATTCTTAAGTTAGGAAAGAATGATTTATAGGTCTTTATGAAGATATAATTTTTTTGTACCCAGAGATTTAACCATCGTATATCACTTTTATTTCCTTTTCACTACCCTAAAAATTGTCTATTTGTTTCATAATATTATTATTATTATTAATACCCACCTCCATAATATCAATATGTTTATTCAAAAATGAGTTCTAAATAGTCCATATTCAAGCCTTTGAAAAAAAATGATTTTTTTAGCTTTGATTTAAATTACATCATCAATATCTGATGTAAAATGTGTTATTTTAAGCATTGAAACAAATTGGAATAGGTCGATAGTTTTAAAATTATTACAAAACTTTCCCTTCAAAAATTCAAAAATATATTCAAATTTGGAAAATTGAATAACTATAATTCAAAAAACCCTATTGGTGACATACATTGCATCAATAAAAGGTCTACCTAATCTTTGCTATGGTGGGTAGTGAAAAAATCCAAGTTATGTCAATTTCATTGACGTAAATTATGCCAGGAAACATTTTTCATTGGGTAGGAAAAAAAATGGCAAAAAATGGATCAATTTAGACACAAATATTAAACAAGGGAAATATACTAGTCAAAAGATGTGGTAGCCTAAACTATCAAAGAACAAAATCACAAGAGTGTGTCTCAACCCACTTTATATTGATAAGAAAATTAGTGAAATTAAAATTCTGGAATTCTGTAATTTTCTTATCACTAGTTTTCAATGAACTTAATAGTCAATAGGGTTTGAATTATTCAACTAGAACTTGGTTTTTTGGCATAAAATACATTTAGGAGGCCGACCACAAGACACCTTATATCACTTTATTTAGTGTTTTAATTATTAGGACCTATGTTTAGGAAAACAAATGCACCATCTAAGGTTTTATTACATAAATGTCTTAGTAGTGATAGGCCAAAGACCTTCAAGCATCATTTGTAGGCTTTTTCATGTTCCCAATGTGCTTGGAAGGGGATTTAAAAAGAATCATTACTTTCATCTTCATATTATCTTCTATATAATCACTCTTTTTTGGGAATCTACATAATTCCCAAAATATGTTTCTTTCACTTTAAAAATAATTTTAAATTATATTATTTTAAACTCTTCAAATCTATGAATTTTTCAATTTTTAGTTTTAAATTATTGTCTTAGATATTTTATATTAATGAAAAAATTAATATTTTCACCTTTTTCATCTTCATATACAATCTCAAACATAGGAGGTCATCCTAGAATAACAACATTTACATGACTTCTTCAACTGTAATGGTAGAAAACTATGATCAATAGGAATCCAAGAGGGGATTTAATATTGTGTTAGTATGATAAAATCTCAATAAAAACATACTAATAAAGCTAACACCTCAATCCTATACACTCAAGGAGAAAGAGAAAAATAAAATTAACTATCAACGTAAGACAAAACAGACATTATTTACCTTCCTTGAGAGAAAGAGTTATATCTTGTCTATGGAGTAATGTGATCAGTTGTGTGCTCAAAGAGTCTTTGGCAATGGTGATCCTTGCATCATCTCTCCTTGATAGATTGGTAATTTTGGGATTAGATTTGGCTTTGATGCTTCTCCATCTCAACAAATTAAAATTATAACATTACACAAAAGGCTCCTGGAAATTATTTTTGATTGATAACATTACACAAAAAGAGCTTCTTATAAGATTTGGCTAAAAATCCACCCAAGAATAAAAATGAGTGAAAGGAAAGCATAGAAAGGAAACCATAATTGATAGAATAAAATGTATTATATTAAAAAATGAATGATAATATATAGCCTTCACATGTTTCTCTATATCTAAAATGAGAGTAAGAGGTAAGTGTATATATGATATACCACCTACGAGACTAAAAAACACCTGAAATGTGGGATAAAATAAAAAAAGCCAAAGTAATCTTACGTAAGTGTGAAAAATTCAATGTGATGGAACCAATTAGGGGAATAACCCTTTTCACACTAAGAAGTGAGTAAAAGACCCCAGAAAGGTACCAAACATAAAGAGAAACCATTTACACCAACACCCCCATTAAGTGAAACATGGGAGAAAAGCCTACATAAGTAAACAAGAATGGGTCTTGACAACTAAGACTAATAAGGTACCCATGTACAATGTAAAAACCCCTCCAGAAAAAAGAAAAGGAGAAAAACTAATGGGAAACCCCAACCGCCCCCCCACCCAATGAAAGGATGAGATGAAAAACATGAATAAATGATGGAGGGAGGTATCAACATGACCTCTGAAGTTGGAAATCCATCATGAATATATAATCAATAACATCCCCATGAGTGAGGAAATGTGAGACTATGAGTCTGCCCATAATAAAGTAATTCCTGTGCCAATGGTGAATGCCAAAATATGCATGTTGAAGATCATCCAATGTTGACAAAATTCATTTTTCCCTTTGGGAAGAAATAAATCCAATGATCAATGTAGAAGAAACTCCCACTCTAAGAAACAATGTGAGAAAGGAAGTCTCAAGATGAAGGAGGTCTCAACAAGTGTCAAAATTTCATCGTTGAAGGATGATAATCTAAATCTAAGTGGAAACAGATGTATAACAAGATCCAAACATGAAAATTCCTCCTTGAAATATGTCTTCTCAAAATTTTTCTCAATGATCTCTAAGCTAGTACCAAACTATGATGACTGTTGATATGATGGATCAGGTACCATAGAAAATTTAGGTACATTAACCATGGATGTATGGTTCTCAATATTGACAAGACAACTAAACTAATAAGAATTTGGTACTACTACAGAACATGTCAATGATGATTGACTTGAAATGGTCAACTCATGAATATCTTTAAACATTATTACTATAGAAGCAGATGTAGGTAACAAAAGGATAAGAGGATCTCAATGTGCCCTTGAATCATTTGAATAAGAATAAGATCCATATACGTTGGAATGAAAGAGAAATTGAATGTCCTCAATAATGTGATCCAAATCTGAAATATGGGACTCACAAAACAAAGATGTAATTTCTATCAAGTATTCATCCCAAGGAACTATATTTGGAAGATCACGAATGTCCTGCTGTATTAAGTTACTCTAAAAAGGAGATGAAGGAGTTGGTGATGCCTGCATATAATATTTAGATGTCTCCAAATGGATTCCAATGACTTTGATCAATGTGAGCAAGGATAATACATGATTCAAGTTCAATAACCATGGATCTATGGTTCTCACTATTGGTGAGAGAAATGAATGGGTGATAATCAAATTCTCCTATAGAAAGTGTCAATGATGAATGAGTTGAAACTAAAAACTCATAAATATCTATATAATCTGTCACTATAGAATCATCAGAATATAGAGAAAGCATAGGAGATGATGAAATATCTACTAGTGAAGGTTTAGAAGATTTTGGTAAGCTAATGCTGTTTGCAATGCAAAGTTGCTTCAATTTTTGAAGCTAAATTTATAATTTTAGATCATCAAGTTTCATTTTTATACATTCATCTATGTTATGCATTTTCTTCCCATAATAATTATATTTAATTTTCCAAATATTAGAGCCATGATTAACCAGTAAATAAAGGATGACTACAAGAGCACCCCACCCCCTAAAATCACTCAATCAAGAATCCCCCCTAGAAAATAATGATTTTCATACTTTATAATTTAGTGTGTTTACAATGTTGGAGTTTATTTTTTTTAGAGTTTTACAAAGTCCAAGATGGACCCCAAAACTGAAAGTACAATCAAATTAGAGAATTAAAATTTCAAATTAATATCACTATGTAGATATCAAAACAATATTCACTTTCAAAAAAAGATTCACCTCAATCTAAGGTCGTATGTAAAAGTTACAACTGTTTGAAGGTCAAAAAGTTATTACTGTCTGCTAGAACTGATAAGACAACTAATTTTCTAGAAAATTGGGATCATATATGAAAAATCTGATCATACCACTGCAAATGCACAAAATTATACCCCAAATAAAAAAACATCATGTAGAAAAAGGATTCCGTATGCCTGAGATATGAGCCTCTAAAGTTGAACTACAAATTTAGAAGCATACAATGGTGAGGGGTCAAAATTCAAAAAAAATTGTGCTTACAATAGCATGACATCATCTACCAGTTTGGTAGAAATTCTTCTAATTTTTGGGTCACCACCATATTTAGTTATTCTTAACTAAATTTAGTTATGACTACATTTAGTAATGACTATACTTATTGCCAAACTTAGTGAACTATTATATTTGGCAGAACCAAGAAAAGAGCCACCAAATTTGTTGGAGGTGGCACTACTAAATTTTTTTTTTGAATAAAAGTTAGTAAAACTATGAATTTCTTTTGTTGCACAAGGAAATTCATAAATTCAAAAAGTTCTATAAATCTAAGAGCAAGACGCACAAAACCTAGAAATTGTTTTGAGTGATTCATTACAGTTAAAGATCTATTTGAAGAAGAAAAAATGAGTTTTTATATAGAAAAACTTATTGTTGAATATATAAATGGTAGATCTAGTTTAAAATGTCTAACTGGGACAAACTAAGATCTAGATATGGCTTTCTCATACACCATAAATGCAATGAAAAACTCATATTTTCTCTTGAAGGTTAGAAAAATGTATTTTGATTAAAAAACCTTCAAATTTGCTTTAAACCTCTCTAGATTCACATAGAACCACTGCAAAACTACTTGTAGATTGAGCTTCCATTGTTCAACTAGAATAAAATTAAGAGCGCTACTATCTTTCTTCGATGATCAAATTATGGTGGTGAGCTTCAAATTTTCTCCAAAATGCTTCAAAAATCACCTACAACTAGTAGGTACATAAAGAAACCCCCCAGAATTAGGTATTTATTTCACAATTTTTTGATTCTCCAAATCATTCAAAGATGTAATAAAAGACCATACTCATTTTCTATAGCTAGAAAACTATCTTACAACTCACAACCTCTCTAGTACCATGTAAGATTTGGTTGAAAAACCACCCAATAATCAAAATGAGTGAAAGGAAAGTATAGCAAGAAAATTAAAATTGATAGAATAAAATATATTCTATTCAACCAAAATGCAAATACAAAGCCTTTGCATGCTTATTTATATCTAAAATGAGATGAAGAGGTAATTATATATATGATATACCACCTATGAGACTAAAAACACATGAAATGTGGGATAAAATAAAAAACCCCAAAGTAAGCTTAAGTGTGAAAAAGTCTAAGTGATGTAACTGGGTATGGCAATAACACTTTTCACACTAGGAAGTAAGAAAAAGACCCCAAAAATGTACCAAACATAAAGAGAAACCTTTTACATTAACAAACCCCTTAAGTACAACATGAGGGAAAAGCATATAAAAGTAAACAAGAATAGGTCCTGACAACTAGGCCTAATAAGGTACCCATGTATAATGTAAAAAACCCCTTAGAAAAGAAGATAAGGAGAAAACCCAATGGGAAAAAATTTCCCCATGAGAAGATGAGATACAAAACATGAACAAATGATAGAAGGAGGTATCAACATGATCTCTAAAGTGGGAAATCCATCATGAACATATAATCAATAATACCCCCATGAGGGAGTAAATGTGAGACTATGAGTCCCCCCATAATGAAGTAAATCTTTTACCAATGGTGAATTCTAAAAGATGCATGTTGAATATGATCCAATGTTGAAAAATTGCATTTAACCTTTTGGGAAGAAATAAATACAATGATCGATATAGAAGAAACTCCCACTCCAAGAAGCAATGTGAGAAAGGATGTCTCAAGATGAAGGAGGTCTTTGGAAGTTTCTCTAGTGTCACCATGTTAATTTTGAAGGATGATAATCCAAATCCAAGTGGAAATAGATTTATAATAGGATCCAAACATGAAAATTCCTCCTTTAAATATGTCTTCTCTAAATGTTGCTCAATGATCTCTAATCTAGTGTCAAACTATGATGAATAATGATATGATGGATCAGGTACCATAGAAGATTTAGGTATAGTAACCATAGATCTATGGTGCTTACCATTGGAAAGATAATTGAACCAATAAGAATCTGGTACTACTATAAAAGGTTTTAATGATGACTGAGTTGAAATGGTCAACTCATGAATATCTATAAAAAATGTCACTACAAAAGTAGACATAGGCAAGGAAAGAAAAATAGGATCCAAATGTGCCCTCAAATCATTTGAAGAAGAAGATCCATATAAGTCAGAATGAAAGAGTAAATGAGTGTCCACAATGGTGTGCTCCAAATCATAAAGATGGGACTCAAAAAACAAATCTGCAATATCTATCAAGTATTCATCCTAAGGAAATGTATTTGGAAGATCATGAATGTCCTGGTACACTAAGTTACTATAAACAAGAGAGGGAAGAGTGGGTGATGCCTCCGAACACTGCTTAGATGTCTCTGAATGGATGCCAATGGGTCACAAACTCTAATCAATGTGATGAATAATAATACATGATTTAAGCTAAGTAACCATGGATGTATGGTTCTCACCATTAGTGAGAGAAATGAATGGGTGAGAATCAAATGTTCCTATAGAAAGTGTCAATGATGACTAAGTTCAAACTATCAACTCATAATTATCTATATAATCTATCACTATAGAATCATTAGAATATAGAATAAGCATAGGAGATGATGAAATATCTACTAGTGTAGGATCAGAAGATTCTAGAAAATTGATGCCATTTAAAATAAAATGTTGCCTCAATTATTGAAGTTGAACTTGCAATTCTAGATCATAAAGTTTCATATGTATGCATTCATCTATGGTATGCCTTTTTTTCCCATAATAATCACATTTAATTTTCCAAATATTAAATGCCATGATTAACTAGCAAATAAAGGATGACCACGAGAGACCACGAGAGCACCCACCCCCCAAAAATAACTTAATCAAGAATTCCCCCCAAAATATAATGATTTTGGCACTTTATAATTCCGTGCATTTACTATGTTGGATTTTATTTTTCTAGAGTTTTACAAGTCTAAGATGAACCTCAAAACTAAAAGTATAGTCAAATTACAAAAATACAACTTCAAAGTGATACCACAATGTAGATAACAAAATAATATTCACTTTTAAATAAAGAATCACCTCAATCCAAGGTCCTATGTGATAGTTATAATCCTTTGAAGGTCAAAACATTGTGAGTGTTTGCCAGATCTGATAAGAAATCTAATTTTTTGGAACACTGGGACCATATAATAAAAATTTGATCATACAACTCTAAATAGAATGAAATTTTACCCCAAATAAAATACAATTATGTAGAAAAAGGATTCTGTATGCCTAAGATATGAGCCTCTGAAGTTGAACTACAAATTTAGAAGCCTACAATGGTAAAGGCTCAAAACTATAAAAAATTGTGCTAACATCAGCATGATGTCATATGCTAATTTTTTAGAACTATTGCCAATTTTCAGGTCATTGCCGTATTTAGTTTTTGTTAACTAATTTAGTTATGATTAGATTTTAATAATGACTAAACTTGTTGTCAGACTTAGTTAATTGCCAGACATGGTGGAACCACCAAAACACAACCGAATTTGGTGGAGGTGGCATTACCATAATTTTTTCCTGAATAGAAATTAGTAAAATTATGATAACATTTTTGTTAGAGAATTAAATATATAAATCCAAAAAGTTATTGAAATCTAAGAGCGAGACACACAAAACCCAAAAATTGTTTTGAGCGATTCATTACAATTAAAGATCTATTTGAAGAAGAAAAACATGTTTTTGATATACATAAACTTATAACTACATTTATAAATGGCAGATCTAGATTCAAATGGCCAACTAAGATAAAATAAGAGCTACATATAACTTTTTGATACACCATAAATGCATTGAAAAACTCATATTTTCTCTTGAAGGTTAAAAAAATGTATTTTGATAAAAAAACCTTCAAATTTACTTTAAACCTATCCATATTCATATAGAACCATTGCAAAACTACTTGTAGATTAAGCCTCCAATGTTCAACTAGAAAAAAATTAGAAGTGATACTATCTTTATTAGATGATTGAATTATGGCATTGAGATCCAAATTTGCTCTAAGACGCTTCAAAAATCACATGTAACTGGCTAGTAGATAAAGAAACCCCCTAGAATCTAGTATTTCCTTCACAACTTTTTGATTCTCCAGATCATTCAAAGATGCAAGAGAAGAGCATATTCATTTTCTTAAAAAAATAGCAGATATGCACTCCCAAATATCCTATAAAGTTATCCTATAACTCACAACTACTTTGGTACCATGTAAGATTTGGTTGAAAAGCCACCCAAGAATAAAAATGAGTGAAAGGAAAGCATAGCAAGGAAACCAAAATTAATAGAATAAACTATATTCTATTCAACAATAATTCTAATACAAAGCCTTCATATTCTTCTCTATATCTAATATGAGATCAAAAGGTAAGTATATATAGGATATACCACCTATGAGACTAAAAACACATGAAATATGGAATTAAAAAACAAAAAAACAAACAAACCCAAAGTAAGCTTAAGTAAGAGTGAAAAGTCTAAGTGATGGAACTGGTTAAGGGAATAACCCTTTTCACATGTAGATGTGAGAAAAATACCCTAAAAATGTACCAAACATGAAGAGAAACCTTTTACACTAACACCCCCACTAAGTCCAACATGGAGGAAAAGCCTAAAAAAGTTAACAAGAATGGACCCTGACAACTAGGCATGATAAGGTGCCCATGTATAATGCCAAAATCCACTTAGAAAAGAAGAGAAAGAGAAAACCCAGTGGGAAAAAATTTCCCCCATGAGAGGATGAGATGAAAAACTTGAATAAATGATGGATGGAGGTATCAACATGACCTCTAAAGTAGGAAATGCATCATGAAATACAATCAATAACACCCCCATGAGAGAGGAAATGTGAGACTATGAGTCCCCCCATAATGATGTAACTCCTCTGCCAATGGTGAATGCTGAAATATATATGTTGAAGATGATCCAATGTTGAAAAAATGTACTCCTTTTGGGAAGAAATAAATCCAAAGATTGATGTAGAAGAATCTCCCACTCCAAGAAGCAATGTGAGAAAGGAAGTCTCAAGATGAAGGAAGTCTCTAGAAGCTGTTCAAGTGTCACCATGTCAATGCCAAAGGATGATAATCCAAATCCAAGTGGAAATAAATGTAGAACAAGATCCAAACATGAAAATGGATCCTTTGAAAATGTCTTCTCCAAATGTTGCTCAATGATTTTCAAGCTAGTGCAAAACTATGATGAATGTTGATATGAGGATCAGGTGCCATAGAATATTTAGGTACAGTAACCATGGATGTATAGTGCTTACCATTGGAAAGACAAATCAACCAATAATATTCTAGTATTATTCTAGATGGTGTCAATGATGACTGATTTGAAATGATCAACTCATGAATATTTGTATAAATTATCACTGTAGAAGAAGATGTAGGCAAGAAAATAACAAGATGATTTGAATGTGCTCACGAATCATTTGAATAAGAATAAGATTCATATAAGTTGGCATGAAAGAGGAAATTAATGTCCTCAATATTGTGCTCCAAATCTTTAAGATGGGACTCACAAAACAAATTTTCAATAGCTATCAAGTATTCATCCTAAGGAATTATATTTGGAAGATCATGAATGTCCTGCTACACTTAGCTACTACAAATAGGAGATGGAGGAGTAGGTGATGCCTTTGAAAAATACTTAGATTTCTCAAAATGGATGCCAATGGGTGAAAAACTCTTATCGATATGATCAAGAATAATACATGATTCGATTTCAAAAACCATGAATGTATGGTTCTCACCATCGGTGAGAGAAATGAATGGATAAGAATCAAATGCTCCTATATAAAATGTCAATGATTGAGTTGAAACTATCAAATCATAAATATCTATAGAATCTATCACTATAGAGTCATCAGAATATATAGTAAGCATCAGAGATGATGAAATATCTGCTAGTGCAAGATCAGAAGGTTATGACAAATTGATGTCATTTGAAATACAAAGTTGCCTCAATTGTTGAAGTTGAACTTGTAATTCTAGGTCATCAAGTTTCATTTGTATGCATGTATTTATAGTATGCCTTTTCTTCCAACAATAATCACATTTAATTTTCTAAAATTAGGAGCCATGATTAACCAAAAAATAAATGATGCCCACAAGAGCACCCCCCCCACACCCAAATCACTCAATCAAGAATCCCCCCAAAAAATAATGATTTTGGCACTTTATAATTCAGTGCATTTACAATGTTGGAGTTTATTTTTCTAAAATTTTACAAAGTTTAAGATGGAATCCAAAATTGAAAGTACAATCAAATTATATAATTAAAACTTCAAATTGATACCACTATGTAGACATCAAAATAATATTCACTTTCAAAAAAAGTTTTACCTCAATTCGAGGTTGTATGTGAAAGTTTCAAGCCTTTGAAGATCAAAAAGTTATGATTGTCTACCATATCTGATAAGAAAATTGATTTTCTATATAATTGGGACCATAACAATGCAATGAACATAAAATTATACCCCAAATCAAAAAACATTGTGCAGAAAAAATAATACATACACCGAAGATATGAGCCTCTAAAATTGAACTGTAAATTGAGAAGCCTACAATGGTGAAGGTTCAAAATTCAAAAACATTGTGTTGATGTCAGTGTGATTTCATCTATTAAATTTGGTAGAACTACAACCAATTTTTGGGTCACCAACAAATTTAGTTTTTAACATAATTTAGTTATCACTACATTTAGTAATGACTAAACATGCTACCAAACTTAGTGAAATACCAAATTTGGTGAAACTACCAAAAGAACCACCAAATTTGATGGAGGTGACACTACAATTTTTTTTTTGAACATCATCTAGTAAAACTATGATAACATTTTCATTACACAATGAAATTTAAAATTCAAAAAGTTCAAGAAATCTAAGAGAGAGATGCAGAAAAACCCAAAAATTGTTTTGAGTTATTCATTATAGTTAGAGATCTTTTCAAAGAAGGAAAAATGTGTTTTATTAATAGAAAAATTTATAACTTCATTGATAAATGGTAGATCTAGCTTCAAATGTCTAATTGTGATAAAATAAGAGCTAGATATGACTTTCTTATACACCATAAATGCAATGAAAAACTCGTATTTTCTCTTGAAGCTTAAAAAATGTATTTTAATGAAAAACATTCAAATTTGCTTCAAACCTCTCTAGATTCATGTAGAACCACTACAAAACTACTTGTAGAATGAGCCTCTAATGTTCAAATAGAACTAAATTAGAGCACTACTATCTTTCTTAGATGATCAGATTATGGTGGTGAGCTCCATATTTGCTCCAAAATGCTTCAAATATCACCTGCAACTACCAAGTAGATAAAGAAACTTCCCCCTACCCCCACAAAATAATATATTTTTTATTTCACAAATTTTTGATTTTCTAGATCATTTCAAGATGTAAGAGATCATAGTCATTTTATACAGAAAAGATAGATCTGCACTCTAAAACATCATAGAAAGCTATCCTACAAATCACAACTGCTCTAATACCATGTAAGATTTGGTTGAAAAGCCACCCAAGAATCAAAATGAGTCAAAGGAAAGCATAAAAAGGAAACCAAAATTGATAGAAAAAAGTGTATTCTATTCAACAATAATGCTAATACAAAGCCTTCACATGCTTCTCTTTATCTAAAATGAGATCAAGAGGTGAGTATATATAGGATTACCACCTATGAGACTAAAAACACATGAAATAGGGGATAAAATAAAAAACCCAAAGTAAGCTTAAGTAAGTGTGAAAAGGTCTAAGTGATGGAAGTAGTTAGAGTAATAACCCTTTTCACACTGGGAAGTGAGAAAAAGACCCTAGAAAGATATGAGACACGAAGAGAAACCTTTTGCACTAACACTTATTGAAGTTATGTTTGCATAATAACATTACACCAAAGGAGCTTCTTGAAGGTTATTTTGTATAACATTACACCAAAATATATTATTAAACAATGGGTGAATCCTTGTATTTATAGCCTTTCAAACTAACTCTAACCCAATTCCAGTTAAGTTAGATTTAACCATTATTAAGTTCAATTTAACCCTAATTGAGTTAAGGATGGGACAAGCAAGTAATATATGGGATAGATATCCTATTTATGAAGCATGGTTTTCCATTTTTAAATTTAAGGATTTATGGGAGATATTTTTCAATTCCTTGACTTTAAGGATGACGACATCATCATGACCTCAATTTTACTAAAATTTTCCTTTTAAAAAATCATATTCACTAATTGCACATAAATTTTTTACTTAAGTATTAAATTTAATTTGCTTAGAATTTTTGCACTTTAGGAATTGTTGAAGTTCCTCTCTTAATGGGTTTGAAGGCCAAATTGTCAATTTCCTCAGTCACAAGTTGACTAGAGATGAATCTATGAGAGCTTATTGTTATGTATAGGATAATAATCCAAAGGGATGCATCAACATGATTATGAGAACCAATGTTTGATATGTGGATGAAATTGGGACATTCAGTGTTTCCTAGGGTTACTTTGCATTATTGGGTAGAAACCAATATGAAGTCTAGTTGTAAGCACATTTGTGGCCAAAGTGGAGTGTCTACAATTTGCTCCTATTTAGGAGGGCGTTGTAAGATATAGGCATAATAACATCTTCTCACATTATGAAAATGTGTTTAACTCTTGGTCTAAGAAGAAAAATCCATGCAATGATGGAATGATGCTCCAAATAAAGTTTGGGAAGACTATGATGCCCCCTCGAGGGAGTACGATACACATACGATTGATGGATAGTCCCTCAAAAATAAGCATGAAGAATAATGAAATTAACTAATGGGTGAGATGAATCCAATCAATATAATGATTACATACATTGATTTAAGAGTATTTATTTGACTAAAGGTAATTGTAATTAGTAATGGAGGTTGAGACACTAATTTTACCAAAAGCATTTATAATTAGTGGCATAGGTATGTGCCGCAATAGGGTAGATGACTTGAAATAATAATTTGTTTAAAGGACATAATAATCATTAAGATGACCTAAATTAAATATTGATTTTACCCTAGTAATGAAGACTTGATCATGATAAACTAATTGTTCCATTGTAAGGTGGATAGGCAAGCATAACTAAAATAGATAATTTGTCATGTAGATTAAAGATGAGTGGGTGTAAACTTAAATGTGATGGTATAATGACTAAAAAATCCATAAATAACTAAGCACACAAGGATGAACAAAGTGATGAAAGAGACGACTAGAAGAAAAAAATTCTCTGAGTTGGCTTGAGGTACATCATGTATCCAAGAATTTCCTACATAGTCCAAATGGACCTTAGGCCAATGTAATTCACCCAAACTCAGGAAAAAATGAAATGACGAATAAAATAGAAGAATAAGAATTAATTGATATGAATAATTTATCTATACCTTCCAATGTAGAGATGCTCATCCTTATTGGCATATGATACAACTAGAATGGTCAATGGGTTGATTTGATCAAGGAGAGCAAAAAGATTTTACAAAGTTAACAAGGAGAAGTTTTTGCACCACCAATTCTTGTAACCTCCACCAAATTGATTTTTGTTATAGCATGTGATAGTATGCCTCATGATATAAAAAACCATGATGACCTGACCATAATGTGCATAAGGATTGACTCCCAATCCAATAAATAATTGAAAACAATGCACCAATGATAAAAACCATGATGACAATGTTGACGTATGAATATGGATGGACTCAAAATAAATACATAAAGAATCACTCAATGAATGCATATACATTGAGTCAAGGAAAAACAATGAAAGCAAAAAAATAGGCAAACAAACAAACAAATAAACAACTAAGTAAACACACACAAAGCTTAAAAATAAAAGCAACAGAAAGCATCATATCATCAACCAAGTCTATACCCATGTGTGAAGGCTTAATGTAATGTTAAACCTATGGCTCCCCAAAGAAAGGATTTATGCAAGGAAATGACATGTGGGGATAATATATCTCTATATATGTTTCATGCCTTGATGTTTCCACAATAGGGGAAAAGTTGTGAGCTTGGCCTAAAAGTACAAATTAGATGGTGCCCTTAAACATGGTGTAGACACCAAAATCATGTCTACTCCTTGGTCGACTCCCCCCCTTGGTCCCCTTGGTCCACTTCTAACACATTCCTAACCCACACACTTATTAATTTAAAATAATTATTTATTTTGCATTAATAACACCCTCCATGACACCTCACCCTTGGACACACCCCGCCTTGGATACCTCCCCTTGGATGCCTCCCATCACCCTATGACCAATTTATGACCTATTTCAACACTCCCACTAACCTCTCACGTCTATTAAACCTACCTTCGACCGTTTTACCATGACCACTGAACTCGGCAGATGGAGGAATGGGTGAAAGGCTAAAAATAACCTTTTTCCCATCTTCTAAGCTGCCGACGTCGGTTACTAGTCGGTCGATGCCGGTGGAATTGCCGATGTCGATCGCTTAAAGCAACTCGAAGGTGAATTCTCTTCCCCCTGGGATGCTGAATCATAGACCCGAATGCCAAATCCCTTGCTCTCAATATTCAACCTCTCTCTCTCTCTCTCTCTCTCTCTCTCTCAGACGCACACCAAGCATCACAGGCTATAGGCACTCTGAAGAAATAGCTCCAGACTTCAGGTTAAAGACATTGTAGGTACATCAGCCCCATCAGCAACAAATCTTCCTCACTCTTTCTTCAGTAAACCAGAGCTAAGTACTCTTTTTTTATTTCATTTCATTATTTAGAATGTATTAGTAATTGGTTCTCTAGTTACTACTTCTAAGCCATATTATCAACCAGACCCAGCTATCAACTAGACCAGACCTGACTTTCTTCTAAGAGAGGTTGAAAAGCCTTCTTCATACCCTTACCCCTTTTTTGACAACCTATCTCTCTACCTTGTCCCTCCTAAGACCTTATCTACTATCTTGCATCCCTGCACAGACTCTCTAACTACCACAGACCACTCTACCAACTAAAGACACAACCAGAGACTCGTCCAAGGCCATTGCCCAGTCCGACATCGACCATTGCCCCTACCAACATCGGTAGACTAACTGACATTGATAACTTTAACCAACTGACGATGGCAGACTAACCGGCGTCAGCGACTGTGGAAGACCAATAGCAGAATATAGGTACGCATTATCTCTATTTCTTTTGCTTAGTCTTTAATAATTTATCTTTATCCGACATTATTTTATCAACTAGTGGACTGTCATCCCTTAAGGAAGTCTTTGCACTTTTGGGATCAAGATCTTGCTTGGCAGTGCACCTTATCTCTATCTAACAATCTCTTTGTTTAAGTCTTTCTTCTACAGGTGTTATCCTCCACAGCCAAAGAGGAGTCCCTACAACGTCTGGATAATGGTGCGCAAACTTCATCCGAGTACATACAAACCCCTGACCATTATCTTAGTTTCTTCTTTCATCTTTTGAATGTGAAAATTGAAAATAGTTAGAAACATTCTGGCACACCCGGTGGGACCCTAGGAGTTTTCCTTGGGTTCATACTTTTTCTTCTAAAGCAAACTTTTCATATAGGTGCATTAAATCTCTTGTTGCATCCTTTTCTTCTATCTCTTCTGAAAAGACATCATAAGCAAGTTAAAAAGAATCTTTCTTTTTCTTCTTGTCACCTTTCCTTCTTGCATCTTAGAGTTCATACTCTTAACATTTTCTCAACTTGTTTGCATCCAAACAAAACATTTCAATTTGGGCTTAAAATCTATTGCATCTCATTTATGCCTAAATACATACTTAGCTTTAACATTTAGTAATTAAAAATGCATTATGAATAAATCTTAGTGCACTTATGTTACACTACTAGACCACTTTCACAACTAAACATCTAAACATACCTGAGACAAGGTCCGACTAGGATTTCATCACCTAGCGGATACCTTACCCTTCTCGGTAATCCCACTTGGACTTCACTACCAAGGGGAGAGCCCACTCTGTTCTCTAGCAAAGTATAAACTCTAGGGGAAGTATATACTAGCTAAGCGACCCAACTTATCTCTGGGCTCGTGAAGTGAGTGGAGCTTGCTCCTTAGCACCAGGCCATGTATGGAACCTAATACAGACTTTGAGCATTGAAACTAACCCAAAACCAACCTTAGACTTCTTCTTCTAGGACCCATTCTAAAAGCCAACCTCCCACACACTCTTCTAAGGCATAATCCAACACGACTCTAAAAATTGATTCTTAGGGATTTAACATTTAGGGTCTGCTTGTCTTCATCTTCTTTTCTGCCTTTATCTGAATTTTTGAGCTGGTGAGGATGCATTTTTTTGAGCTTCAAACAACTCAGAACCTTTTTTTTTCTTCCTTCCCAACAACACAGTAACTGACATCAGTTTTACCACTGACGTCGGCAACTTTTTTTTACCAACATCGGTTTTTTCTACCAACGTCAGTCACTATCAGCAACTTTTCTTCCAAAATAGCAAGCCTAAAACCTAAATTTTTTTTGGCTGTTAAACACCCATTCTAGTTTTTTGAGATTGAAAAACACAGCTTCTAGAACCTGAACCTCTTGCCTTGAATGGTTTTGACATGTAGTCAAACCAAGACTCTTGTTGACCACACAAGGCAACAACCACTTTTGCCTTCGCCTTCCATAAATAGTCCTCTAATGGAGTATCATTTAGAGACCGAATGAACTCTTACCCAACCGACCCTGACTCAACCCCTTATTGTCCCTAAAGGAGACCAAGACTTCGAAAGGTTCCTTGACCTCAATGTCAAGGCCCTTCAACACTATCTCGTGAGAATTGGAACATGAGACTCTTTAGGCAACCCAATTTATGGGATACCAACTTCCTTACTTGAGATGGAAACTGTATCAACCACCTCCGTCATTCAACCCATAGACACCCAAGCCATTGCCTTAGTCAACAACCCAACCATGACTAACCTTCAAGGTGTGGCTTCTCCTTCTATTTCTGGACCCACCTCCTTTGGGGTTTCAGCCTCCCATTAACCGCAAACTATTCAACAAAGTTCCACACCATTCCAAAACTTAGTTGTCTCCATGCCACCTTCACTTGCACCCATCAACACAAGGGTGGCTACTCATCCTTTGGCTAGTGTTGCCACAATCCAACCACCTCTGGCGACTTCAAGCCTAGTCATGCCTTCCACCTTCACAACATAACCACCCTTGGTCTCCACATCTGTCCCAATGACTAGTTATCAATATGTTGCACCTATACAAGCACAACCAACTATGTCATACGCCCCTTCTAATCCCTTCCAAGTACCTTACAATCTAGGGGGCACCCCATCTACAAATCTGTCAACTGATCTAATCAAAATGTTGATGGACAAAATGTCTAATCTTGAGACCTCAGTTTTGGGTTCAAGGAATGTCCTTTCATATGACCAAATTTGTAACGAACCCATCCATCCCTCTATCCCAATCCAGCCATATCCCAGTCAGTGGGAACTTCCTAAGTCTACTCACTTCCAAAGTAAGGAAGACCCACAATAGCATCTACGAGCATTCAGACATGCTTGTTATCTCATAGTACATGATGATGCATTATTGCTATACACATTCCCCATGTCACTTTTTGGTGCTACCCTCGATTGGTATAGCTCTATTAAAAATCACTCCCTTTTCACATTCACCCAACTGGCTCAAATTTTTCTTGACCACTTTTCGATCAATATCACCAAAAAGGTCTCAATCACAGACCTATACTCTATCAGACAGTTTGACGACGAATCCATAGCTAATTTTGTTGCCCATTGGAGAGGCTTAATCAACCAAATCTCCTTTTCTTTACCTCAACCCGAGCTCATCAAGCTCTTTTCATAGGTGTGTGCCAAACATGTTTCCTCTACTTTGTGGGTCCAAACATTCCACACATTTGACGAAGCTTTCACCATGGCTAGGAAGCTCGAACTACGTGCCATCGAAGAAAACAAAGTCAAATTATGGAGTAAAAACCCCAACACCAAGTCAAATGACCCTTCTTCCCAACCTTCATCTTCCAACATCAAGTCCAAAGGATCGGCAAATGATGTGGTCCTTAGACCATCATCTTCAATAACAACTAATCAATCCGAACCTTCCACATCACAAAGCATCACAAAATAGTTCCAACAATGATACATATAGCATCAATACACTCCACTAGGAGAACCATACGTGTCTGTGTTAGATAAACTTATCAAATAGGGAGTCCTCAATCTCCCTTGAATTTGACCATCGCCTCAATTTGACCCCTCAAAACCTATCCCTACATGGTACAAGGAAAATGACCTTTGTCATTATCACTGTGTCCAGGGACATGACATCAACAACTGCAAAACCTTCAAAAACATTGTCCAAGACATGTTAGACAAGGGGGATCTTGTTTTGGATAACTCGAATGCGCCACCAAATCAAAACATCGACATCTTTAGACAACCTTTTCCTAATCATCCCCCTAGCCAAAACAACGTGCAAACCATGGCCGATGACTCCCAAGAGTGTAATATACACACAGTCAACACGGTCTTGCCTCTTATGCCTAACCAACCTCTCTCATAGTCTGAAGAGGTTATCCCACCCATTAGTCCATCATAGGGGGACAAACCTTCTACTCTCATTAGTTCTCCATCGACCTCTCCCATATTGGAGGATGCCTTGACGATTTCAACATCGGCCGCCTCGCCTTCGTCCTTCTTATCAACAATGGGGGATCATAATTTTCCTATGCCTCGACCACACACCAAAGCCATCACCATCCCTACACTCTACCCTCTTGAAGAGCCACAATCTCTAATCCCTTCTCCGCCGAGAGAGGAACTCACCACCTCACCTACTTCGATCGAAGAAGATTCGGTGAGGGTAGACTTGAACTTTACCCCCCACAATAGTAGTCCTCGCACCCAACCAAAGAAGGCCACTAAACCACATCAAAGAACTCCTTCTCCACCATCATCATTGCCCTCAATTTTGGGCCCTCATCCATCCACCTTAAAAGGAGTGCTTCCTACTCCAACACCTATCAACAACAAGTTGACTCCATTACTCCCCTTACCCAACAAAAACAAATCACCTCCATTAAGACCAACACCTAACAAAAACATACCTCCTTCAAAACATCCAACGCCTCCTACCACGAAAGTGCCATCTACATGTGTGACCACACTGCCAAAAAAAAAGATGGTGTGAAACACTCCCTTAATAGCTTCTAAACAGAAGTTGCCAACTTTTACTGCAACAAAATGTGCAGACCCATTAGCAAGTTCTTACACCTTGCTGTTATGGCAATTGTTACAATCCTCTAACATCACACTTCCACCGATCAAACCATTTCAACCTCTTGAACCAAAACCATTATGGTTCGATGACACCCAAATTTGCCTATATCATCGCACACCTAGACATGACACTGAAAATTGTTGTGCCCTTAAGGTTGCCATCTACCAATTCATGGAGAAAGACACCCCTCTTGTTGGGGATACTATCAACAAATCTTCAACACCATCTCATGTCTCCCAAACCTCCTCACCTTCACACTCATCAACTCTCAGACCAAAACCATCTTGGTTTGACGACACTAAATTTTATGTGTATCATCGCACACTTGGACATGACACTGAGCATTGTTGCAATCTTAAAGCTATCATTCGTCAATACCTGAAAAAGGACACCTCTTTCATTAAGGATCCTTTTGACCACTTTTTCAACAAACCATCGAAACCATCATATACCTCTTAAACCTCATCACCTAAGTCGGGATCTCAACGCAAGACTGTGGTTCCTCTACCCCCTTCAACCCCATTATTTGAAATCAACACCATCAATGTGGCCACTAGGTCACAAGCCATGAAGGATAAAGGGCAAGAGAAGGTTTCTCTCCCTCGAACATATCCTTTCATCAAGCCTCCTCAACCAACACAACCCAAGATTTCAATCTTGGGCACCTCTCAACCAAATTTTTTGAAACCAATTCATGACCCCATGGTGAAACACCTTCACCAAACCTCTGTGAAGGGATCTTTATATGACCTCATTAAAATCTATCCACAACATCGACAAGCCTTAATCAAAGCCTTACAGGTAGTGGAGGTTCAACCTGAAGACTCCCAACCACTAGCTGCCTTAGTCCAATCATTACCAACCATTGCCTCCATCACCATTCCTAATTCTGAGATTCCAAACTCCGACCTGAAAGATCAGGATCTCACCCTCTTAAACTAAGCCTATCAGACAAAATCTTCACAAGATGCATCCTTGCATCGCACTCCTTGACAAAGAGAAGCTTCAATGTCTTCTCTCCATCTTATCCAACCATTTCTCAAGCATTCTCCTCATCACCAAAATAATTGGGGGAATTTGACTCTATATTGACTATCACGATCTCGACCAAGCCTCGACCAAGCCTCGACCAAACATCCAAGCCTCGACCAAGCCTCGACCAAACATCAACCAACCAAGCCTCGACCAAGCCTTGACCAAGCATCAAATAAGCCTCGACCAAACATCAACCGAGCCTTGACCAAACATCGACTAGACATCAACCAACCAAGCCTCGACCAAGCCTCAACCAAGCATTGACCAAGGCTCGACCAAACATCAACCAAGCCTCGACCAAGCATCGACCAAGCCTCAACCAAGCATCGACCAAGCCTCGACCAAACATCAATCAACCAAGCATCGACCAAACATCAACCAACTTCTTAATCATCTTTAACACATGACCAATTTGGAAATAAGTAAACAAGACAAGTTTGCTCCTAATTGGCTCGGACCTTACATCATGACGCACAAGCATGGATTAGGGACTTATCATATGTCTTCTCTTCAAGGCCAACTAGAACCTGAGCCTCTTAATGCCTTACATCTATGACCATTCTACTATTAGCCGAGTACTCGTTCACTTGAAATTTAACTTGAGATCGCCCCTTGAGCAATCCCTATCATCTTAATCCTTATTTCTTTCAACCTTGTTTCCCTAAAGCAAACCCTATGTACCCCTTTTATAAAGTATGAATGCTTTGTCCTAATAAAAGGGAACCCTCTAAACTTCTATAGTCTTGTCCATGACTAAAAATTCTATCAAAAATAAATTGAAATGTCAAAATATCAAAAGGTCATAAATTTTAAATGTAGACTGCTCCCTCAAAGGATAACTATATCATCATTGTTGTAGCTAATAGACTACTCCCTCGAAGGACAGCTATTCAAAGCCCTCAAATTATATAAAGCAAAAATATAGACCACTCCCTCGAAGGATGGCTATGCCTAAAATCTTGCTATAAATAGCACTCTCTTAGAAGCTTCCCGCATCGATCAGCTTCATATATGACCATAAATCAAAATGACATCCTTATGTAGGCTTCCCGCATTTATCAGTCTGCCAAAAAAAAAAGGGGGGTCATGGACTTGACTTGTAGTCATTCTTAGGGTCTCCTATAAAAAGGGGCAAAGTTATCCCTACTAAAAGGGGTTACCCTATCCTAACATATCACATCACCTACTCAAGGGATTTCGAGCTCATTTTAATGTCAAAGTGATTTGATTACTTCTCTAACACAACCAATGGTCAACGACATAATGCATGAATGGGGATTTTGTTTCTAAAAACCCCTACCTATGCTATCATTACGGTCCTTGTCAATGAAAGAGCAACGCGCCTTTCACTTCTTATCCATACCTTTGTCACATTCAACCAAATCATTTTCTCAACCAAACCAAACCAAACCAAAACATTTTCAGACCACCAACATATCATAGCCTATTCACACTAGTTTATATGGAAACTATCGACCACACAATTTATGTTAAGCATAAACCATTACTTTCTGAAGCATAAATCAACTCATTTCATTTTTAGCATACACCGTCACTAATATGGAAAATTGCTAGGAGTGAAAGACCACTCAATAAATGTTACAGAATACACCATCACATAATATGGAAAAGGCTGTAACATCATCATACCCTCATCATTTATAACCTGACCAAACCAACCTATCAACCAGTCTAAACTACATTGGTCTGAGGCCCTTCCAACAGGGGCTATGTAGGCAACACTCAGATGACATGACATCTTTTGGGGTTAGCTCGGCCACATCCGTTTGTTCATCTACCTGATGGACAAACCATTTCAACCTTTAACCATGACTTAAACCTCATCCAACCCGCATCCATAACCGACCCTCTTCCTCCCTTTTAGGGAGAACTACATTGGCTTGAGGCACTTCAAACAGGGGCTATGTAGGCAGCACTCAGTTGACACAAGGTCTTCTGAGGTTAGCTCGGCCATTCCTTCATCTATCCATCTAATGGACCAACTATCTCAACTCGACTCGACCAAAAACCTTGGAGATCATGCCTATCTCCTCCGACCATGACCATTTTTTAGACAACTTTGCCTTGGTTGTTTTGATTGCATATATGCTACCTCACGAATGGTTAGGAAAATTGTTTGCAACCCATATTTTGAACCTCACAAGTATTGGATCATGAGCAAGTTGATCCCCACTACTTGTGACATTTTCGTGTTTTCCAAGAGCACTTCCTGAGCCCGAGATACTTGGAACACGATGACCATTGGAGCTACAACTTGGATTGAATAACCCAATCGGCTACGACTAAATGTTGGGGCCCATTTATTCTGATTTTACCACTCCTTGACCCTTGACCTACGACAATTTGACCTGACCATCTCGTGAAGTGGTATGCGTGCAATCTCAACTATTACAGTGTTCACACTCAAACTTCACCATATCCATCCACTATCTATCAAATCAGCACCTGATTTTAGGTTCCCTTCCCTCGACTCCCACTTTGAGGAGGAATACCTCACCCATAATCGGGGCAACTTGCTCCTATTTTTGTCTTGCAGTTCATTAGAATAACCAACAGGACAAAAAAGACCTCATCCCATACCTGGGGCAACTTACTCCTATTTTTGTCTTGCAATTCATCAGAACAACCAACAAGACAAAAAGGGGCAAATGTAGACACCAAAATCGTATCTACTCCTTGGTCGACTCCCCCCCTTAGTCCCCTTGGTCCACTTCTAACACATTCCTAACCCACACTTATTAATTTAAAATAATTATTTATTTTAAATTAATAACGCCCTCCATGACACCTCACCCTTGGACACACCCCGCCTTGGATACCTCCCCTTGGATGCCTCCCATCACCCTATGACCAATTTATGACCTATTTCAACCCTCCCACTAACCTCTCATGTCTATTAAACCTACCTTTGACCGTTTTACCACGACCACTGAACTCAACAGACGAAGGAACGAGTAAAAGGCTAAAAATAGCCTTTTTCCCATCTTCTAAGCTGCCGACGTCAGTTACTAGTTGACTGACGCCAGTGGAATCACCGACGTCTATCACTTAAAGCAACCCAAAGGTGAATTCTCTTCACCTTGGGACGCTGAATCGTAGACCTGAATGCCAAATCTCTTGCTCTCGGTATTTGACCTTTCTCTCTCTCTCTCTCTCTCAGACACACACCAAGCATCACAGGCTACAGGCACTCTACAAAAATAGCTCTAGACTTTAGGTTAAAGACATTTCAGGTACATCAGCCCCATCAACAACATATCTTCCTCACTCTTTCTTCAGCAAACCAGAGCTAAGTACTCTTCTTTTATTTCATTTCATTATTTAGAATGTATTATTAATTGGTTCTATAGTTACTACTTCTAAGCCATATTATCAACCAGACCCAGCTATCAACTAAACCTAACCTAACTTTCTTCCCGAAGAGGCTAAAAAGCCTTCTTCATACCCTTACCCCTTTTCTAACAACCTGTCTCTCTACCTTGTCCCTCCTAAGACCTTATCTACTGTCCTGCATCCCCACACAGACTCTCTGACTACCACAGACCACTCTGCTGACTAAAGACACAACCAACAACTCGTCCAAGGCCATTGCCCAGTTTGACATCAACCATTGCCCCTACCGATGTCGGTAGACTAACCGATGTCAATAACTTTAACCAACCGACGATGTTAGACTAATCGGCGTTAGCGACTATGGCAGACCGATAACAGATGGTAGGTATGCATTGTTTGTATTTCTCTTGCTTAGTCTATCATTATTATCTTTATCCGACATTATTTCATCAACTAGTGGGCTGTCATCCCTTGAGGAAGTCTTTGCACTTCTGGGACTGAGCTTTTGCTAGGTAGTCCACCTTATGTCCATCTAACAATCTCTTTGTTTTAGTCTTTCTCTTTATAGGTGTCATCCTCCACAGCCAAAGAGGAGTCCCTACAATGTCTAGATAACGGTGCGCAAACTTCATCCGGGTATCATCTAACCCATGACCATTATCTTAGTTTCTTTCATCTTTTGAATGTGGAAAAGCAAAAATAGTTAGAAACACATGGATACATGAAAAGGGTAGGTTCCACCCCCAATGAGTGTGGAATGGATTAGAACCAATAATGGATTTTTCCCCAGTAAGATGGATCAAATATGACTGACTCGGTTTAGATAGGAAAAATGTTTTTAGATTTTGGGGCTTTATATCTCTTTATGACATTGTAAGCTGATTTTCTAATTTTTAGGATTTTGAAATGTTTTGAATGTTTTGGAAATTTTGGGGGTATATTAACTAATTATATATTGAAAATATAATGATCTAAAAATAGTAAGTGTTTTGGCTTAGGTTATTTTTAAAATGGTGAGGGCATTGACTGAAATTACTCACAAAATGATGAGATAATTAGAAAAGGAGTGACCAAGTTGACATCAATGTAAATTGAGTGCTGCCTACATAGTCCTGAATGACTCAAGATTTGAAGCTATAAAAAGGTACAAAAATATGGTAAGGTGAGGAAAAGGTCAAGGCATGACACATGGAAAGGTATGAAATAATGGTAAGGTGAATTGAAAATGGAAAACACAAGGTAAAAGGCTCTAGTGTTCATGTTGATATGGATATGCTCATCTTGATCAACATATGATATAACTAGAATAGTCAATTATGTAAATTACTAGCCCACACCCCTTTTGAATAGCTGATCTATCAAGAATCTATTGCTAATTTAGACTGTAATAATGTTGTTTTGATCTTCATTGATCATTGATTCTATTTCCTCCAAACATTAAGACGTGATGTCTTTGTAGCCTTAGTAAAGGAAAGTGTGGCCATGGATGGTAAATACAGATAAGCAATGGATAGAATGTTAGATTTGTAAATGAATATATGGATCATAATGGAACGTATAATGATTGGGAAATAAATTAAGATCAATGTTTTTAGGCACACAAAATGTTGGTGATTCTAGATTCAACATAATTTTGGTTGTGGCAAGGCCAAAGACTTCTAAATATGCTCTTGATAGGAAAACCATAATTTTTTTGTTTAGGTCTGAGAGATGCTACCATTTGATTATGTTGTAGATTCAAATTTATATTTAATAATATCTTCATCAAGTATTGCAGAACTATTGTGCTTAGCTATTGGTGTCTCATAGAGGTTTTCACCAATAAATTTGTCTTTATTTTCCCATAGTTCCTCCAAGAAGGTTTCACTAAGGAACATTGAATTTTGAATTTGCTTATCTTGTAGCACCTGAAACAAGGTTTCACTAGGAGATTCTGAGTTTGGACATTGATTTCACCCTAGAATCTTTGAAAAGGTTTCACTAGGAGATTGTCCTTTTCCATGAATGTGGTCTTGGTCTCCCTGATATTCTTCAACTGATATACCACCTTGGATACAGTTCAATAATGTGTGATTCTGTTAGCCCCAATTAACACTTGTGGGAGGTGTAATGTCAATATAATGGATATGTTGGGTGGTGTTAATGGCATGTGGAATGGTAAGAGGTAGCACAATCCTCATAGAAGATACTAGAATAAATTATGTATAAGTTAAACTAATCATCCTCAAAAATCATGGAAAGATCACAAATGTATTCAAATTGATATGCAATCCATGTGTAACTAATGTTATAACAACCGTAAATGTACTCTGATTCTAAATTTTAGTCTGACTCAAGGGACTCTGAGTCTGATGTTGAGACTGTTGTTAATTCTAATTTTGATGTTAAATTTGATTTCAGTTCAAGAATAGAACCTAACTTTAATGTTGATTATTCATATGGTGTTGTGATAAATAATTTATGTTAAAATATTCGTATTGGATGAGTAATGGCCTTGGGTTGAATAGTGGGCTATTCAAAAATAAACTTAGCTAAAAAGGACTCCATGAAGACTTACATGTCAAAGTGAGGCTTATCAACAAAAGGAAAATGATCAACAAGCAACTCCATAGAGACTGGATCATCAAAGTGAGGCTCCTTAAAAATAGGGTAAAGGTTGAAATAATGATTTTCCCAAAGGTGGTTATAATCATTAGCAGGTGACTCAATAAATATGGGCTTGTCAAAGTGAGACTCCTCAACTAAAGGAAAAGGGTTGAAGGGTGATTCAACATAGGTTAACTAATCATAAATAGGTGTTTCAATAAAAATATCACAAATTGGTTGGTTCTCTTGGCATTGGCTTATAATTAGTTGTGAAATATTAAACCTAGATGCATTTTGGTCTTTAAAAGATGGCTCCTAGGGAGGTAATAATTGGTTATATTGTTTTCCAAAGTCTAGCTTGGGTTTTTTAAAGTGGGGGAAGGTTTGTAATGGATGAATAATGACATGTGGTTGAATAATGAGCTATTTGTAAATAGGCTCATCTAAGATGGGCTCAACAAAGACTAGTTATGGGTCGGGATGGTAACTATGATATGTCTAATCATAATTGCACAACCTCATTGAAATAATGAAAAACCATATTTTGAAGGGATTGGAAAGGTAATGAATGGGAATTGTGAAGCTTGGTTAGTGATGCAAGCAAAAGGAGGAGGGCCTCGAATAGTAATGAATGGATGCTACGAAGCTTGGTTGTCTATACAAGCCAAAAGAAGAGGTCCTATAATGATAATGAATGGTCATTGAGAAGCTTGGTTATTGATGCAAGTTGAAAGGTGGGTACCTAAAATGGTACTAAATGGGAAATAAAAAGTTTAGTTGCTAATGCAAGCGGAAGGATGAGGGCTTCGAATGGTAATCCTATTAAGGTATAATTATGTGTTCAAATTATTAATGACCAATGTAAATATTTTTATTAACAATATTGCGTTAATAGTCTATATGTTAGTTTACCAAATAAATTGTGAGATAATATATTTGCATTTTAGTATGTTGTTAGGAGTTTTTTAGGTTAGTTTTAATAGGGAGTTTTGGATATTTATGTGTATATTTGATCTTCCCAAATATAGGAAATAACTTTCTTATATAATCTGTAATATTCTTATATGGTTTATAATGGAGTAGAAGAAATAATAATATAATGAGTTTTTAATATTTTGGTGTTCGTCCCTATTGTGTTAATCATGTTTAGATCTAAATTATATCTATTATCTGGTCTTATAACCTTGTTACATCCATAATGAGAGTCTTTGTACTGTAGTTTCTATCTCCACATGAAGGCCTACTAAAATGTTGTGTCACAAAAAGTCTTGACACCATGCAAGTTGTGCAATGACAAGATCAATGATGGTGGATGCATGAAGTGAAATATTGAGATGTCACATAGATATCTGAGAGTTCAAAGGGTTCATGTAATTATTAAAGAGATACACCAATTCTTAGTTTTTTGTATTTGCCAAATATTACACTACACTACCAGTTTGTGCCAAATTTGACATGACATTGTCATAATCTACAAAACTCCTAAATGGCACTATCAATTTCTACCATGTAAGTCTTTCATCCATAGTGATTCATTTGGCATTTGTTTTTAATCTCATATATATTTCTAAACTTATGTAATATCTATATTGCATTACTTTAGAGATATTTATAATATTTGGGACTCAACCTGCATTGCATTTTAGAACTATGTCATTTACATTGACACCAATTTTAGCAGTCAAATTAACCCTGGTTGATTCACATTCAATCCAAATGGTCCTTGTCCCATGTTATCAACAATCATGGATCCCTCCATAGTGACTTGCCCCAATTCATAAGTTGATGCCCAAGCATAAATTGTAGTCCTCACTTTTAGATCAAATTCTCTTATCTAGAATCAAAATATGAGCTAAAGTTGTGTCATTACATCAAATCTGGATGTAATCCATTCTCCATGACCATTGTCATAGCCTTTTCCTTGATTAGTAAAGATTTGGACTTGCCAGCTATATGTTATATGCATGTTTTCTGATCTTGCCAACAAATCCCAACTGTGTCTCATCCATGTAATAACACACAATCTCACTATCTTCCTCATTCAACATTCAACCATCTCGAATTCTCTCATTCCCACAATTTTATGTTAGGTATTTAAGGTTAAGTCTATATTTTATTCAATTTTTTTAGTCGATTGGTAATTGAGTTATTAGTTCAGTCTTTTATTGTTCATATAAATAACCTTCGGTTATATTATAAAACTTAATCAAAAGAGGAGGTTAGGTTTAATTTTGGGATATGATTTATTAGTATAGACATTTAATATATGTGGTCGTAAGAGGCTTGTTATCACCTTAGTTTAGGCTACTTTGTGGTCCATTATAAACTTTATAGACATATAGGTGCTTTAATGTTTAAGTCTATTTGGCATTAGTGGTTTTGTAAAAAGAGCTATTATTTCCAATCAATTCTTTTATGTCAAAAATAAAATTAGAGTCATTGAAATTAGTTGAGTCCATAGTCACATATGTGTTGTAAAGTTATGTCATATAGTTGTTTTGTCAAAATTAAAATTTAGATTATATTATTTTATTTTTAAATAGAGTCAAGTAAGAAAGAGTCAAAGTCATCAATGTCATTGTCAAAATTTGTAAAAAGAAATTACCTTATGGATGATTTTTTGGTTGACCCCGATGTCTTAAGTCAAAATTCAAATATATCAATCTTGAGGGGGGGAATTATTCCCTTTAAAGAAACATAAATTTGAGCTACACTGCTTCATAGGCTGAGTAAGCAGCTCCAACTGGAGGAAGGAGGAAATGGAAGCTAGAGGTTTTATAGCCTTTCATTAGCCAGTAGAAATGGAACCACTTTCTGATTTAGTGTATTTTTATTCAATTGTGTGGTGTGTTTATTTTCAGCATAGTGTGGTGTGAATAAGAACATATGTTGTATGCCTATTCACATTTTTCATAAGTGAACTATATATTCCTATGTAACTTTTCGTAACTGTGAGAATGATGAGAGCTAGAATATAGAATGCACATTGTGACATGGTATACAGTAAAGTACTTGTAAAACTATTGCTTTTATGGCTTTTGATTATCCACTTGTAAAACCACTACTTTTGTTTTTGGTTATCCATTTGTAAAACCATCAGGTATTATTTCGTGGTTTCTAGTTAAACCACTTGTAAACCCATTATTTTGGTTATTGGTCAACCATTTATAAAACCATCATGTAAGGTTTATGATTATCCTCTGAAAATCACCAAGTCATGATTATATTTACAGATGTGGGAGAGTTGTTTTCCCCATGTTCACATTAAGGGGGTGTAGGATGGATTAATAATTTTTACAAGGGAGTGAATGTTAATTTATAGACATGTGTTCACATTATTAATGACCAACATAAATATTATTGTTAACTATATTACATTAATACTCTATATACTAGTTTACCAAATATATTGTTAGTCACAATATATTCATATTTTAGTATGTTGTTAGGAGTTTGTTAAGTGAGTTTTAATAGAGAGTTTTGGATATTTCCATGGATATTTTATCTCCCCAAATATATGAAATAACTTTCCTATATAATATGTAATATTCCTATATCGTTTGCAATGTAGCAAAAGAAATAATATTATAATGAGTTTTTAATATTCTGGTGTTTAGCTCTATTATGTTAATCATGCTTAGATCTAAACTAGATCTATTAAATCCTTAGGCATTGTGGATCTTGGTTGATAATGTAATCTAAAGGATGAGGACTAGTAATGGTAATCCTTGGGCATTGCGGAGCTTGGTGGATGGCAAAAACCAAAGGATGATCATTGGCATAGGTGTTAGATCGGGTACCATTATCATTGAAAGAATAAACTTGGTACTTTAATTGGCCTAAAGAATGATGGTCTTGGCATATGATAGTCAAAATGGATAGGTTTAGCAATTATCACAAAGAGGATGGTCTTGGTATACAAAAATGGTCTTGAATGTGGTCCATGGAACTTGGCATTGGTCTAGGAAAAGTGAAATTAGTCTTGAAAACAAACATGAATTAGGAACTTGAAAATAAACTCGATCAAGGCATGTTCAGATCTATGAATAGGTCTCATGAAGAAAAGGGTCTAAAGCTCACAAAACACTCAAAACATATTCTAAAAATATTGGTCAATGCTTGCAAACGTCTTGTAACTTGGTCTAGATGGAAAACTTGGCTTATTGTTGTAAAATGATTTAAACGTGGCCTATAATGGATCTTATCAAAAACTATCAACATAAATTTGGTCTGAAATAACTCCAATATTCTAAGGTCTATCATGCAAATGGTTAAATGAAAGGCAAATTTAAATCATGTTCTTTCCAAAGTGTTTTGAACGAATCTAATCTAGGTCTAAAACAAAAAATGTTAGGTCTTTGGTCAAAACGCACAAAGCTAGACTTAAAAACACATGAACGAGATTTAAAAACTTTAAGGCAATGCTATATATTTATTAAGAAGGCACAAAGATATAATTTAAAACAAACTAGGTTGAGGTAAAACATGCAATTAATCTAACTCTAAGGCAAACAATATGAAACATTTTGACTCAATCTTGACACATGGATTTTAAAACAAACTTGACCTTGGTATAAGACATTCTCTCTAGGCACATGCCAAAAACTAATTAGGAAGGTCAATCTTAAGTAAATCAAAATAAGAGCAATAAGTAAAGCATTCAATCCCAAGTGATAAGCAAGCCTCCAATGGAAACTAACCGTTCTTAGAGTTATACTTAAAAAGAGAGTTTCAACCTTAGTTTAAGGTAACAAATGGACTCAAGGAACATGTAAATAAACTACTTCTAAGGTCTGGGCAAGGGGGTCTTCAATGAAATCAATGAATTATTCTAAGATACACAATTCAAACGTAAGAGGTAAACACCCAAGACAAAATTAAGAAAGATAGGTGTAGATTGATCAATTTTGAATCTGCACTTTGCAAGTCAAATTCTAAACTCGGTTAAAAAGACTTGAATTTTTCAAATGGAGAACATCCTAGACCTAAATGAAGGGCATAACAACACCATTTTTAGACCGAACGTTTATGTGGTTTTGAACTTAGTTTTAAATAATGGAAAAGTTTTTCAAAATAACATGAGCAACATAATGACATTCCTTCAATCAAAATGCATGACAATGGGTTTCGATTAAAAGTCCCAAGGTAAATGTTTTGGATAAAATGGGTTGCATAATGATGCCTCGTTTAAACAAGTGACACCCAAAATGTTTTTGGGATAAAAAGTGTAAGGAAAAAGTGTGACACTAAATAGATAGAATAAGACCACTTAGATTAAAGTGGTGTAAAAACATGTGATGTTTACGACTCATTTTGAATTAAAAAAATAATTTCCGGTCTCAAAACATATATGTAAATAAAAAAGAATATAACACAAATGGCTCGTCCTATCCCTAGAACTCACATGGGTGTGTGTAGCTTCTTCTAAAGTTTCCAATGATATATCAATGTTTGTGAGAAATTAAATGTTAATCTAAAAATTAATGTACAATTATAGGGTAGAGTTTTTATGCCCTTTCTGTCTCTCAAGCATTGGTATGTGGTAGAAACTTAGAGTGAGGAACACTTGACATTTAGCAATAAAATATGTAGAAAGTAGGGTTGACTAAAAATTTATAAGTTTTGAACATACTTGATGGTCTTAAGTGTGGCTATCACAAGGGTACAATCATATTAATTGGGTTCATACATGCTAACATACTATGTAATCATCTCTTCATTTACATAGTGACTCCATCTGTGTATTGCTTCATGGGGTCTTGTGTTTAGAAAGACTTGATCTAGGTTTTTGTTAAGATTAGAGCGGCTAGCCACTCAACACGCTAGTAATCCCATTATCATGTTCCCTCATTTATATAACCCACCATGGAGAAGGGTTGGTATGATGTTAGAAGATGAAGCCCTAGGTCAACACACCCCTAAAGAACTCATGGGGAGGCAATGAACTCCTGCCCACAAGCTAAATAAATAAAAAAAATAGAAATATAATGTCTTTAGAGGTAACTTTTGACTCACTCAACTCAGTCAAAGCTTGGGGAGAGCATACATGGCATTCTTTCTCACAGAACTTTAGAAAAAAAACAATAAATCAAGCATTTTTCATCACCCGAGTTCCCTAAAGGGGACAAGGGGAGAGCATACATGCTAAAATTTGAGTTTTCCAAAGTCAAAGAATCTAATCTAAGCAATTGAAGCTAGTTACAAAACAAACAAGTATTGAAAAAGCCCTTAAGAGCTCTAACTAAAAATGTAGGTTCTTCTTACTAACACTAAATTGAAATGTGTTTGAAATTTCTAGTCCCTTGGCCTTGTTTGAACATATAAAAGCTTGGAAATGATAAAATATAAATTGTTAAATGATTTTTACGCACCTTAACCAAATGTGAAGGAGTTTTAACCTTTGTTCAAATTTTTACTTTGTAAAATAAAAAAAACACCCAAACTTATTCTTTCTCGGCTCAATTCTCTACAAACATGGTTAGTGGATTAATTTATGTTTAGGCCAAGATGATATTCTTTTAAGTTGGCTCAACCAAAAAACCAACATTTAACTCTCAAGTAAACTAAAAAACACACAGAAAAATCATCAATGATTGTTGCAGGGATGGTTGCTAATTACTGTGATCAATGTTGATTTGTTGTTGATCCCTATAATCACACCAAAGACAGACGTGTTTTGAAATAACAATGCTTGAAAAAATTTCAAACTCAGACTTCTTATGGCCTTGCAAGAATAACGTTAGATAGGTAATAAATAGATTGTTAGGTACCAAAAAAAATCAAGAAAGAGTTGATTTTTACTATGTTTCTAGTTTGTTGTGTTTTGACACAGAGATCAACATCAATTACTACAGTGATAATTGCACTTTAAGAATTATTTAAGTTCCTAGCTTAATGGGTCTAAAATTCAAACTATCAATTTGCTAGGTTGCAAGTTAACTATAGATGAATCCATGACAGATTACTCTTATGTACAAGATAATACCTCAAATAGGGATGCATCAACATGATTTTGAGCACTAATGTTTAATGGGTGAATAAAATTGGGACATTCAGTGATTCTTAAATGTAATTTACATTATTTGGGAGAAATCAATTTGAAGTCCAATTGGAACACAATTGTGACCAAAATGGGTTGTCAACAAGAACTTTTGTGCATAAAGACCTAGGGCTTGCCCAACATCTCATTATAAAGATCTCTTCCTCTGATTCCTTGGTGATGATGCGACCATTCTCATAGGCAGCCAAATTTTTTGGGCTTCTCACCTCTCACTCTCAATGAGGTGGATGTAGTTTGGTTTTTTTTTCATATTAGTGTGTCTATATTATTTTTGTGCCTTCTCATCAGGGCTCTTTAGTGATAATTATGGTGTGCAACAACATCTTGACTCTTCCTCTGCTTAGGCGAGAAGTTTTGACTCCCATAACTATTGACATACATAATGGTTGGGAGGCCACTAATCCCACATATATTGAGCCATCTTTTTGGGACTTCTTCCCTATATGAGATGATCCAACGCCTTTTCATATTATTCTTACTTATACTTGACTATATATATATATCTCTCTAATAAGGTAGGTACTATAAAAATCACTTGAACAAATAAATTTTTAATTTTAATCAATAAATTTTTTTGACATGATATATTACTTTAACAATTCTAAAACTTAACACCAAAATATTAAAGAATATTGATTTGTAATATATTATTGTAGAGTATTTTATTTATATCAATTTAATAATTAAAAATTCAATTAAAAGATGACAATTTTTTCAATTTTTTAACAAATATTTGACTTGCCCTCATTATTCCAATCTAAATGACAAGATTCTTTTTTAAATTTCAAATCTCACTCCACCTACTTAATTGTGGCACTCCCTGTTTTCATTATGATTTTTCCCGTGCAATGTGGCCTCTCTAAGGTTGATGATTACTTGGAGTGGTAAGCGTCCTTAAGCAAATTATTATTCAAGCTTCCTTCTCGTTTTTCATTTGGTCTTGGCTCCCATTCATTGTCTTCATCCCCTGTTCACAATGGGTATTATTCAACTGTTACTCTAGTTACAGGTATAGCTGTAATTATGTCATTTTTACCCCTTTATGCATATCATTAGATGACTCTTTGAAGCTCATGGCATGTGTTTACTTACATGTATGGTAATTTTATCATCAATAAATGAGATATTATTGCTTTAAGTTTAGCCTCTACGATTGAAAATTTAAAAGGAAAAGATTATAGTCCAAATCAGAATAAGAGAGCTATATTATTTTAACTTTTTAAGGAAAATTTGTGAGATCCTAAGTTGGTTTAGGCATTTGAGTAGACAATGAGGATTTCGTTTTTGAATCCTGATTCATCTCAGCCCTAATTAATTTGAGTCTTGGGATTTAGTATAATTTATGGAATTATTTTATTGCAGCCTGAACATATCAAGTTGGCATTCACGTGATCTGAAAGGATTACAAAGATTTTTTTCTACAGGCTGATGTGATGATTACAATGAGTAAAAAAATTGTATCAATACAAATGGAGACGATTGCAAAACCAATTTCTCAAAAGTGAGGCGACATTATGGAGAGCTTTTGTAAAGATAGGATTTATATAGGGAGGGGAATTAAGTGTCCAATCTCTTGATGAGTAAATTATTTACTAATGATAGACCGGAAAAACCATTATCATCACCAGTTGAAGGGCGATGAATGTTAAGTGGCTAATGGTAACATGTATAGAAATAATTAATTTTATCAGAATGTTCAATACCATCTAGAATATTCTCTTGAAGTTTCAATTTAAAATGTATCCATTGTAGAACATTTCCATAAACACCAAAATGTCTAGTTATTGGACATCCGGATGTGAATTCTTCATTTGGCCAACAGTTATATGTTGGAGACTGGAGTTAATTTCTCCACTCCTCATGCATGCAGCAGCAGTTTTCAAACAGTTAGTTAAACTGTTAGAGAAGTAGTTAGAAAAACAGTTAGATCAAGCAGTTAAACAGTTTGCATGTAAAGACTAAAATTATTTTCAGTTTGCTTTTCTAATTATTGTTTGCTTTCAAATCTATTTAAAGGACTCATGGGTGTAGTATTGTAATTAAACAAGATCAAGAAAAAGATCAAGAAGATTATCAAATTTCTTGTTTCTTAATTGTTGTAGCAATCTTAATGTGTTATTATCTTTGTGTGTTCTATTTTCTATTTGTATATGTTTTTAATTTCTTACAATCTCATGCGAAATACACTGCCTTGCGAAATACATCACCTTATTTGTGGAATACACTACCACCATGCAAATTTCAATCTGATCTTGAACACACACACTTTCACAGCATCACTTGTTGTTCAACACACACACTTTCACAGCTTCACTCACTGTTCAACACACACACTTTCACAGCTTCACTCACTGTGTAACATAATCTCTGCGGAGCTCTTACCAAATCTGGAGCTCTTACCAGCTCTCATGTGTGCCTCTTGCGCTACCTTCTTTCTTCAACTGTTCCGCTGCTTGGCTCTTTTTAACACCTTCACAGATTCTTGGATATAAATCCTCACCTTTTTTATTTTTTTTCTTTCTTCCTTCTCCTCCCTGAGCAGTTGTGCTTCTGCGCACTGCTCTTCTTTGAACATTTAGAAGCTGTTTTTGCTTCTGTGCCTCTGAGTGAAGGAAGCGCTCAGGTAAGGCATAGTCAAAACAAAGGAGAAGAAAGGAGATCGCAGTCTGCAGCAAGAAAGGAGGACGCAACAGTTTGAAGCGCTAAGGAAAAGCGCAGGTAGAGCCTGGTCAATGCATTAGAATTTGGTGCAGGAAGCGTGAAGGAGTGAGCTAGTCAGGTTAGAGCGATGCACAGCAGCAGAAGACTACAGAAAAAGTCTGAAGCACGCGCAGTCAGCAATTTTGGGTGCAGCCAAAGGCGACTGGCAGAAGGTGGTCCATGCAGCAAGAGCACAGCTGGTAGAAAGTGCATAGCTAGCAGAAGTCTTGAGATCACAGGTTTGAAATAAGTGCACCCCAGTAAGGATCTGAGCGCTGAAGTTAAAGAAACACGCCACAGCCTATTTTTTGGAGGCACCCAGCAAGGAAGGCATAGTTTGTTGGAAGCGCCAGATTGGAAGCTAGCGCAAAAAAGGAAGAGTAGACCTGGCAAGTTGTGTAAAGCCCAGCGCAGCAGTTCACAAAAAAGGTCTGAGGCACAACAGTCAAAGACTAGAAATTTGGTGAAAGTTTTTAGCGTGCAGTCAGTAGGAAGACGAAGAGACGCCCTAGGTCGACAGCATAGAAGTCACAGCAGTTAGCCACAAAAAGGAAGCACAGAAGACAAGGAAAAATTTCGCAGCAGAAGTCTAAAAGAATGCGCAGGTAGTCAAAGCATAGGTGTTAAGTAGAGGGACGCGAAGAGACAGCCAGAAGCACTGTCAGGAGATCGACGGGACAACAGTCCAGAAAGAGTCAAAGATCTACAACATAGCAGAGGAGAGCTAGAAAATCAAATCATAGAGAAAGTGCTCACTGAGTTGGAAGAAAGAGAAGACCAACAGAGCGTTGAAGAACCCTAATGGCAGGCCATGGAAATTTAAAAAAAAATGAAGAGATCACTCCCTGCACTCAGAGGCACAGAAGCAACATCAGCGTCTAAATGTTCAAAGAAGAGCAGTGCGCAGAAGCATAGTTGCTCAGGGAGGAGAAGGAAGAAAGAAAAAGAGGAGGATTTATATCCAAGAAGCTGTGAAGGTGTTAAAAAGAGCCAAGTAGTGAAACAATTAAAGAAAGAAGGTAGAGCAAGAGGTGCGCGTGAGAGCTAGTAAGAGCTCCAGATTTGGTAAGAGCTCCGCAGAGCTTGTGTTACACAGCGAGTGAAGCTATGAAAGTGTGTGTGTTGAACAGCGAGTGAAGCTGTGAAAGTGTATGTGTTCAAGATCAGACCAAAATATGCATGGTGGTGGTGTATTCCACATATAAGGCGATGTATTTCGCAAGGCAATGTATTCTGCATGAGAGGCAGTGTATTCTGCAAAAAGAAAAACATCCTAGCTGAAGTTGGTAGACAGAATGAGTGAAGAGATGTATGCCATTAATGGCAGCTACTAGCAACGTAGCTGTGGCAAGAATGGTAAATCATTTAGGCATCGTAAATGCTGAAGTAGTTTGTGGTAGAAATTAAGGGGGAGTGTTGGAGACTAGAGTTAATTTCTCCACTCCTCGTGCATGCAGCAACAGTTATCAAACAGTTAGTTAAACTGTTAGAGAAGTAGTTAGACAAACAGTTAGATCAAGAAGTTAAATAGTTTGCATGTAAAGACTAAAATTAGTCTTCAGTTTGCTTTTCTAATTATTGTTTGCTTTCAAATCTATTTAAAGTACTCATCGTTGCAGTATTGTAATTGAACAAGATCAAGAAGATTATCAAAAATCTTGTTCCCTGATTGCTGTAGCAATCTGAATGTGTTATTATCTTTGTGTGTTCTATTTTCTGTTTATATATGTTTTTATTTTCTTACATTATACTTAGAGATGCAAATATAATATAGCCCATATATTTGTCAGGGAATTTACAATTGGGATATGGATCTATGCTTTAGAATTATGGAAGGCATTTTTTTCTGTATGGTAGAGGAGGGATTTGGATCTTTGCATTTATGGCGACCATCCTATGATTTGATTATATGTGTTTGTTTGGCTTATGGGTATTGATTTGTCTTTGCCCTTATGCAATATGATTAACTCAAGTAAATCTGCCTTTCAGTTAACAGACTTTTAAATTTATAATTTTCAAAGTTTTTTTTGGATAAGAATAGCTCTGTAGAATAAAATAAAATCACATTAGATTAAGGCATTGTATGTTATTCAGAGCTCCCCTCTATCCTACACTTAAATCATGACTACCTATGTAGACCAACTAAGTGGCAAATACAGAGTTCGCTGGAGTACGGGCACCTATGACAAGGAAGGGAATTTGATTATTGCCTCTTAGTAGCAGGATGGTTATGTTAGAAATTGAGTTGTCAAAGGTTCAGGGGTAGGGTAGGACAAAGTAAGGGAATCAAGGTGCATGTCAATGATGTTATAGCTGAGGTGCTCAAAGGGAAGGGAAGGGTAGGGAAGTGAAAGTAGAGATGGTGGGCATGAGTTCTTCCACCACAAGGAGGAATGTTTTTACCATGAGAGAGAATGTGAAAGATACTTTGGTTGGAGTACAAATGTTTCGTTATACACACACACACACACACATACACACACACACATATATATATATATATATATTTATTTTGCACACATTTTGAAATTACCTTTAGAATTTGGTGCCTATTCACAAGGCAGAGAGAATACAACATGACTAAAACTGAGTGGTGAAAGTTAATAAAGAATCATTGCTAGTTATCTTGAATCTCAGGTATTTTAAAATATGGTTATTATAAATTATGGACGGGATTCAATCAAAGTATATTTGTAAAAACTCATTTTTTAATGACTTTTTTCTTTTTATTTTTTTTAAGGGCAGTTCTTTAAGGTTAGTAAATTATTTTGTTTAGGTATTTTATTTTGTTTTTTATAAAGTTAAATTAAAGAATATATTAATATTTACTCCATATCTTATTTCTTATAAGATGTCTAAATGATAGCCGAACTAGAAATGTACTTTTCATTTAACAAATTAGGTATGCAGTATTCTGATTGATTGACTGATTTGGGCTTAGAAATTGAGGGAATGAAATCAAAACTAATCTATCAGTGTCTATATAGTTGTATACATATTTTTGTTGGGAAGCAAATGCGTACCTACCACTTTTTATGTTAAATCATTTCATGTACTTTTATTTTTATTTTATCTTTTTTCCTTATTAAATATGATTGCTTTTTAATTTAAGAATATGTATATTTTAAAATTTTTGGCTTTGCCTAAAAAAATTCTATCTTTAACCCAACGGAATCGTATCAATCTTTTTGCTTTATATAAACGGCACCAGGTAATAATCTTGGTAGGTATCATATCAATTTTCTTGTTTTATATGGAGTGTACATGAAGAAAGTCACTAACGCCATTAAACATAAATTGACTGTGCAAGTAATATCCATGATTTGGATCACACTCAATGCATGATTTGGATCATTCCTATCCATGAAACCTACCAAACCCTCGCTTTATCTTCGGATACTCTCATTCTGCAGAATACATTGTTTGCACAAAACTCCATAGTCTAACGAATGGAGGTCTGCATTGATTTATTACAGAATGGGGATCGACAGAAGAAGGGTTATGGTATCGAAGAGGAATTTTCAAAGCTTCATCGTAGAGAAGCTTTCACAGTGTTTTCTAATTCCTTTGGCTTCAAAAATCCTGCAAGAAAGAAGATAAGATTTGTTGGGAGATCTCAGTCTGCCAAAGGGCTTGCTTATCAGAGAATTGGTAAAGAAGAAAGCAATGTGGAACGAAGAAGAAAGAATTCAAAATGCAGATTGTACATTAAAAGGAAGAGATCGGCATTTCGTTTGCCTCGAATCAGAATGACTCTTCTTGGTGTCTTGCTAAGAAGAGCCATGAAGCTCTTAAAAAAGATGCATCAGAATCCTGATATTGTCTTCTTCGACTCACAATGGGGAATCCCAGTTTTTTATCAGCCTTATTAATTACGATCAGATCTGTTATGGATTACAATTTTCAGATCTGTTATGGCTTACAATGATCAGATCTGTAAATAATCATGCATGTTGTTCTCAATTAAGAGGAAAATGTTATTCAAGGAGAAGAATGATATTGAAAAAGTGTCGCATGCTTTTGATGTTAGTTTGTGTTGCTTATTTCCGTATCATTGTGCGCTATTTTGTGTTGGTGTTTAAGCTATTGTTAGTAGGGTTATTTTTGCATAAATATATTTATTGGTTCACCTTTTTATACAGTGTTAAGGTTTGTCGGGTATTTATTCACAGTTTGGATAACAGTAACACACTCAAATATTTTTATACTTGTGTCATTTTTTTTACAGGGTGTCTTTATCTGAATTACTGAATTTCTTTCGCCGGGTTTTATGATAACGAGAATAATTTAAGCTTTATTCCGAAGATAAAGATGTGCAATGCGATTACGATTTGATTATGATATAGGTTTTAAAAGTTTAATGAATCTCTTATTTTCTCTCAAGAGTTTTTGATTTTTTATATGATACAAAGTAGTAAAATAATTTTATTTATGAAATCAATTTTCATAAATATATTTTGATTGTTTATTTTTTTGATTGAAGAGTGTATTTGTATTTATATAAACAAGTATAAAGTACAAAGTTAATTATTCAAAAAAATAGGTGGAAAGGTGACATCCCACGAACAAAGTTAAATTGAGGATAAAAATTCTTCATAAAGAAAAAGGTTCAGTAGAAGTTCAATAATGACCACTCAACAAAATATTAAATTAGAGAAACACAAAAACTAACAGAGCATTCATAAAAGCACATAACAATAAAAAGAACAATTAAACCGCAACAACAAACATGGTGCCCAAAGGAAGCAATGGATGAGGAGGATTCTGTGGCTTGTCACCCCAACCACCTTGAGCAGGGGGGCTTCATCCATAGGTAAAAGTTTCCACTCATCGTTTTGTTGTGCATTGTTGTTTTTATCCATGTGTATATTAGGAGAAATGGCCAAAGCTAGCCACATATACCTGTCCTAAGGGTGAGGACCCCAACCCTTGCCATCGCCAATGAAGTGTTGACTGGTGGAGAGAGAGGCCCCTATGTTTATACCTGGAATGTTGTCGACATGAGCCATGTCCCTAGTGATCAAGCAAGCACTAAAGGTGATTATGTTCCTAGTGAACGTTGTTAGTCTAGCTTTGAATCTAGACAGAGACATTGGAAATAACAGTAGTTTCATTAGTAATAGAAAAACTACGTTTCATTTCCTCATGATTAAATCAAGCATAGTTCCTAGCTTTCTAGATTTAAAATAAAATATGAACAATTTTTTTTTGTCAAAATCTATTGTATCTTGCATGAAGCAGAGCAAAGTACCACAAGAGAGCCATTTTCCACATAAAGAACTTAGGTCTAAACGGCTAAAAAAGGGTATGAATCCAATACCATGATAACTGAGCATGAAAATTAAACCAAAAAAGGTGCCTAATAGATTTGGGCTAACGACATGCTAGGCAAATAAGATTTGAAACCCCCATGTGTTTAGGCCACTCACCCATTAGCAAATCCTAGTAGAGGATGCACCAAAGAAAATAGGCCATTTTAGGTTCAATGGAAGCAAACCACATATTGCAAAATCTTTTGAACCAAACCCCATGGATGGATTAGAGGTTCCATTGATGATTAAGAGTATCATCCTGAATATGCTTGGGGCCTAATAATTTGTACAATAGCCAAGGAAAATAATGAGAAAAAAGAGTGGTCATAGGCTGATGCCAGTCTTTCCACCAAGGAGTAAGAGACTTGACTCCAATCTTATGAAGATACTCATAAGGTATGGAACTTTAAATTTTAGCAATAGATTCATCATATGTGTTATTTAAATTAAGTTTGTTCTGAACTTGCGTCCAAGAGAACCAAGCATGGCTCCTAGTGCAAAAGAGATCCCCAATGGTTTTCACATAATCTTAACCCTTTAATCCAAGGGACCAAAGCAAAAGGAATGTTATGAAACTTCAGGCAATGAAACCACCAAAGGAAATGAAAATTATGGGTAAGACCATTCTTAAAGCCCTCGCCTAACCAGATTAGATGGGGTTCAATTTTTTCCCAAGCTATCCATATACTTTGAATGATAAAACTACCTTGAATTTTAACCTAAATTGGGGTAATAAGAAGAGTATGGAGACCAAGGCTATGCCAAGAACATCTGCCACAAGGGTTACACTCAGAGATATAGTGACGAAGCAAAATATTTTAGGCTTCATTACCTTTTAGCCCATGAATAACCCATTTAATGTTGTGAACTAGACCTTGAAGCTTGATGTATAGAAGACCCAGACCACTTCCCTCCTTAGGCCTACAACAAACTTACCAAGAAACTCTATGAATGCCCTTGTGCCCTTCATAATTGGCTGAAGGAAGTCTCTTAGGAGATTTTCCAACATACTATAGGTAGTATTAGAAGGAGCCCAACATGAATAATAGTAAACATGTGTAGCTGCCAAGAACTTAGAATAAATCTAAAACTTGGCCACCAAAGATAGAGGTTTTGTGATCCAAAAGGAGATTTTTTCTCAACTATTTGAACCATACAAGAGCACAACTTAGAATGAGAGCCCCGAAAAGTAAAATGGATGCTAAGGAAAATAAATTAGACCCCTGGAAGAAGCCATTACCATTGATATCCCTCCAAACAAGGGGATTTGGTACCAAGGGTTTAGAAATAAAACTAAGTTTTTATCCATTGAATAGAGAATCTAGAAGCCAAAAAATATATATGAATACAATCTATAGCATTATTGATCATCTCCTCCTCTTCCTAAAGAGAGAGAAAAGAGTCATCAACAAAATACCCATCTATAAATTACTGATTACATTGAGGGAGAGAGATGTCTTTCAATAAACCTCGAGATGCATAAGTATCAAGCAGATAGCTAAAACCCTATACTACTAAAATATAAAGCGAAGGGCTTAAGGAATACCCCTTTTTGATATATCTATGATGTTCAAAATGAGAAGACTGATCTCTATTGATGGTGATACACACCCCAACATCATGGAAAAATAAGTTAATTATTTTTACAAACCTTAAACCAAATCCAACATCATGAAGCATGGCCATAATTAAGGGACACTCAATGTGGTCGTATGCCTTCTCAAAATCAATATTAACAAATAAGGTCTTTTGATTACAAACATGAGCACATTCCATTCCTTCTCAAACAGTAATGATATTGTCTCTATGTATCAATGTTGGATAAAACCTATTTTTTCACTTCTAACAATTAAGGGAAGAAGATGGTTAAGTCTGAGAGCCAACGACATAGCAATAATCTTGTAAGAGACATTAAGAAGAGTAATTATTTTCTAGTTGGTAATAATCTCAAAATCCCTAGCTTTAGGGATGAATTTAATGTTACCTTGATTTATGAGAGGTCCAAAAGAATTCATTAACATTGATTTAGAGTAAAATTTATGAAGATCATGACCAAAAGTATCCAAGGGCTAATATAACTCACATGGGAAACAATCAATGCTTGGGGCTTTGTCAATAGCCATTTTCATAAACACCTCGTGAAGGTCACTTAGGGTTAAAGACCTATCACAAGCAATCCATTGAGCATCAGAAACTATAAAAGGAACAATTTGGAGACACTAAGTAGAGTAGCTTTACACTCAAAGTAATTAGTTTGGGCTAAAAAACCAATGATAATGAAGCAAAAAGGCCTACGGATTATCAATAAGTTTGGTAAGATGAATAGATCCTTCCTTGATAGATTTATTTCTATCATTAGCCCTTATATAGTGCAGAAGATAAAAGAATTTATTGGTGACCATATCCCCAATTTTCTACCAATGCATTAAAGCTTGCATTTAATCCCCTTTGGCTTTATGTACTTCCTCAATTTGTAGCTTATTATGCTAATGGGCGACTTGGGTTTGTAGATGAACATTAAAAAGAGAAGCTCAATTTATTTTGAAGCTCAAATGCATTCATGGTTTATGGCATTATTAATATGCCATCAAAAAATAGAAGCTTAATTTCCATACATACAAATAAAGATGGTAGTACGGGCAATAACATTTATCGACCATTGTGTCTAGCCAATATCCCTTATAGGTTTGGGAATGAGATTCCAAATTTTGATGATGTGCCCAATAATTATTTCATGTTTAAGGTGGTAGTGTTGAGGTAAAATTATATCAAAATTAGCTTCACCTAAGAGATAGACCAATACACATCAAAGCAGATAGTGTGGTGATATGATAGAAAAGTGTCAGGGAGCATTAACACCACCTTATCATGAGTAGGAGCAAAAAAGAAGAGATCTTATTCAGTGAATAGAGCTTGGTCCAGTCATTGAATGATCTAATCCTCTCCTTGTTGAAAATTGAATCAAGCAGACTAAGAAGAGTTTGAGTTCTTATTTTGATGGTGGTTTGGATGGAACACATCGAGTTTGTTGTGCATATAGAACCATTCTTCCTATTCACCATCACACCATCAAAAAGGAAGATGACCTTTTGTATCCTTAGGAGATTAAACCATATTAAAGTCCCCATATAGGATCTAGTGAGCATATGGAAGTGAATTTGCTAACCATATCTAAATTAAGTCCCACTCCACAACATCATTAGAGTCATATAAATTAGAAATCCTAGTGATGTAAATATCAAAGTCAAATAAAGTCAATAAAACCTGATGGGTGGAGTCAAACCCCCAAGAAATAATGTGCTGAAAAAAGAGTCCTGGAGTTAGAAGTGTGATGGCCCCACCACGACCAACCTCAAGCATGGTATTCTAACAAATGGTTCCATGTCAAATTATTCATGTATAATTATGTCGCTGAAAGTTAGAGATATTGACCTCTTGAAAATAAAGAATTTTCATTTTTTTAAGAGCTAACAATTATTCCTGACTGCATACTTACACAACATATCAATAAGGCCCCAAACATTCCATGAATAAAGTAATGTTGGGAAACATCAAGTTTCATGTCATTTTCCTCTATGAGATGTCCAAGGGAAACAAACTTGTGGAAAGTAGGTTTTTGCATCATGTAACCACCTAGCTAAAATGGTTGTCTATTATGGGAAATGTAATCATCTCCATAAGAAGAGGAGGGGATTCTAGAATGGTGAAGGACCAATTTATGATCTAGCAAAATGATTTTTTGATCTTCTTCTAATGAAATCACACTAGGAAGGGGTTGTGATAAGGAAGTTGTAGGTGGTGAATCTACAAAAGTAGCAACCGCTTGAGGTGTGCACATAATTGTAGGAGAAGCCTTGTTAGGCACAACATATTTCCTCCTGATCCAGGGCATTTAGAGTCATGATAGGATGATATGTAGATGGTTGAGGTTTACCACCATCTTTTTCCTAATTATTATTTTTATTTGTGATTGTGGTCCAACTGCCATTTTTACCATTCTGAGGGTGAGCTTTAGGTTCACCTTATTCTTGAGGAGCAGGAGGAACATGCACCATCAAGGGACATTTTAGGATCATATGGTCTAAGGATTTCCACCGAAAATAGGTGTCTGGAAAATTGATAAATAGTAGGTTTACCGAGAAATTTTTTTATCCCCAATTTGAATTTCAATGGTCTCTTTGAGATCCTAAGCCAAATCTACTTCCACACAAACCCTTTTTTGGGGATGAGGTATAAAAAAATTGGTTTGTTAATGATTTATGAAGTTCCCTATGGGTTTTATGAGTTGGTCAATAAAATCCCAAGGTGGAAAGAGAAGCCATAAAATTCAACCCAAACTAGGATTTTCAATTTCTCTTGTTTTGAAACTTGAAAGTCTTGGGTGCAATGAGGAAAAACAACTAGAGTGTTGCGTATAAACCAAAGACCATTAGTAATAACAACTTTAAAGTTTATAGGTTGTAAAATCAAAACAAGAAGCCTTTGGTAAGGTTTTAGATTCCTTTTAGTTTCACACCATGTCCTTGCAATGGTTATGAACCCATTGTTTTGAAAAATTCTTAGGGGGGATTCTTCTCACAAAATAAGTTACTAGGGTAAAGTTCTCAAAAAAATTGCAAGATTTTTCAAATTCAAGAAGATCAAGAATAACTTTAGGTAATGGAATGTATGGATTATCATACTTACCTCATGAAAGACTTTTAGAATGAATTCCCTCACTTGTTTAAATGCCATGTTCACTTTTACGTGCTCCAACTTTATCTCTATCTAAAGATGCAGAGATAGTGGCAAAAGACATTAAAATAGGGGTACCCACTACCACCCAAAGGACAAATTCACAATAAATGCACAATAAAGATGAATCCTTCTTATATCTACAAAATAATCTAAAATATGATAGAAAGCTTAGAGACTCATCAATGTAAAGCGACAAAACCTAAATTTTAAAAAATAAAAATAAAAAAATCATTCATTAATAACATATAATATTTACCATAGGCTGCTAAAACAATTAAATATTTGCGTTATTTCCAACTAATAAACTCTTATTAAAAAGTAGAAAAAACAAACATAACAAAATATCACAAAATAACAATTATGTGTCAATGATTTTGAGAACATATTTTCATATTAATTTTAAAAATAGTTCAATGGAACATATTATTTATCATTCCCAATCAAACTTTATTTTCTAATCCAAAAGTTTTTTTGGGTCATTTTTTAATTTCTTCTAAGGATCAAAAAATTTGAGAGATAATGGTGTCCTAAACACCACTCTATATCAATAAATACATTGTACATCACTAAAAATAAAGTTTTGTCTTCATTCCACATAAGGTTTATGAATAATTATTGCACATTACTTATTTTAGAAAAGTGTTTATCATCCATAGGGTTTAAAAAGGATATTAGAATATTTGTTAAGACTTACACGCTTACATAAGGTTTGTATAAGGATATTCGAAGATTTGTTAAGATCGGATTTGTAGGTATTTAATGTAATCAATTTATTAAATTAATTTGTATTTTAAAACATAAATGTTTTTTCAAATTTCCAAAGTTTTATTATTATTATTGTAAAATATATTATATTTTAAGGAAAAAAGAATTTTCTAATTTTTTTTATTAATATGAGAATAATGACAAAACTAATTTTTAAAGAAATTCAAATATTTATGAGACTAAAAGATGGATTCATTGATTTTTTTGGTCTCATTATTTCCTAATTTAATTAAAAAATATATTTTAAGTTGTGAACATTGAAACCCTGATGTGGCTCCTTTTATTTTTTTCATCCTTGTTATTTGTTTTATCTTCTAATTGTCATCATGAACATCTATGTTAAGCGTTGATGTTCCTCTTCAATATTATCATCATTTGTAAACTTGAATGCATTAGTGACCATGAATTTGAGGACATACTCTATCTTTGTAAATACTACATTTGAGAATGGCATGGAACTCTCTGAACCTAATTCCTTTATGAACTTGATGTTGTAATTTTTTTTGATGATGCGACCTTTTAAAAATCAAGAAAATTATTGTTATCTATACTAGGGGGACATCACACAATGTAACTGATGTAGATGCACATTTTGTCTTTCAATTTCTAATTAGACACTAGCATTTTGCCATTAGACTCAAACGTCTTGCGTATCATAAACAAACATTTTTAACAATTTTGCATTTTTCTTATTGACAAAGTATCTTTGTTAAGATGTTGATTTCTTTGCAATATAGTCAAGAGCCTCCATAGAATTATGTATTTACTAAGAAAAATATTTAGAAATATTGATATTATTGTCTTTTTTATTCATATCGTTATCATAGTCGATTTCAATTTCAATTCACATAATGACACTTAAAGGTTTGGGTTTTATTTTAGTTGCATGCAATAATCTCTTATTCAAACCTATGTCTATAGTGACCACTATAAGATTTTCTAAATTTTAATGTCTTAAATTTTATAAACATGGCCACTTTCTTATGTAGCCTAAGGATTTAGAATTTAATTTATATTTATTTTCTCTTTCATATTTTCTAAGTTTGAGGTCCTTTTATGTTTCCTAATTCTAAATCTCCATTCACATAGCTTAATCCGATGGACAATTCCACATTTATATGTGTCATTTGGGCCCATTTTTAAATCATAGACATAGACCTCAATTATGTTGTTTTCACAATGTAATAGGTTCGTACACATCCCAAAACTTCAAAATGGTATCATGCGAACCTATGACTCTAAGATTTTGTGGGATCTCCACATTTCTAATCTTAAGGCCACCTAATTTAAAGTATATTGATCCCATAACCCCATTGATTGTATTTTAATTGAGAAAAAAATAAATCAACTTATGTTATTTATATGTTATAACTAATATTATAATAAATCTACACAATTATTTATGATACCAACAAATATAAAAAATTACTTTATAAAATTTATAGATTTTGCACCCTGACCCACATCACCACATGTACCACCCTATAAACATGAAATTCACTAAACATTGATGATGTCTTTAATATTTCCTAAGTCACTTAAACCTTTTTAAATTATAGACCCAACCAAAATTATGTCGATTTTCATAAACCTCGACATAAGAGACCGCCCCATATGAATTCCCAAACCTCTTAAAAAATATAAGAGACCGCCCCATATGGATTCACAAACCTCTTAAAAAATATAAGAGACCGCCCCATATGGATTCACAAACCTCTTAAAAAATATAAGAGACCGCCCCATGACCTCGTGAATATGAGAGTCCATAGATCTCTTGCATGTCCCCTTTAAACAAATGATTTATGTTGTCCCACAACCGAGTGACTCTTAAGACTCTGTGGATCCACCATATGTCTCCTCTATAGGCATAAAGTTTTTTTTTATTGAATTTGATTCTTTGACCTCATGACCTCTAAGTGATGTCCACGTGGATTGTGATCATAATTTTATTAAAAATAGTTGGCGGCATTTGGTTTTAATATATTTTAATTATAATCCCAGCCAATCTATGTATTTATCACCACTTTATTAAAGTCTTGTTACGTGTTATTCATTTCACTCCTTAGGTGGAATGGACAAGAGAAGGGAATGATATTTTAGGAACTTATATTGGAAAGTAGTTTTTTTTTCAATTATAAATATCAAGTTAAAATTAGAGTAAGATAGAATAATTAAATGTATTTAATGTGTTTTATATTTATTATTTATATAATTTTTATTTGATATTAATAGTTATAATGTAAGGGAATTAATAATAAAATTATTTTTAAAACACTTTAGATGTGTTTGTTAATAAGAGGAGGAAAGGTAAATAGGATGATTGAGTTTAGGGTAGAACGTGAGAACTTTAAACAGGGAAATTATATTAACCATTCTTTCCTTATTAAAAATGTATAATTTTTAAAAATAGATCATCAAATGATAAATAATGAGATAGAAATAGGTAAGCGAAATAATGACATGAGCTTGAGTGAATAAGGTTAAGGTGAAAAAAGGTTTCACTTTATGGATGAAATGTTGTGCATCCAAAGACCAAAAAGGTCATCTAGTAGAGGAGATCAACGATGTGAATAAATGGTTGGGCTTCAAAGTTAGATTTGGCTCTGGAGGAGTAAGTTTCAGGGAAGCGTCTTGGATTAGAGAGGATCCAAAAACTGGAGGTCTAGTTAAACAAGTGGGCTCAGATGAAGGGGTGGCAATAGGAGCAAAATGAATCCCCCTAAGGGATGGTTCTCACTATTAATCAGAGAAACCAAGTCACCTAGGTTAGAGTAAGCTGAGACGGTTTCTAGTGTGCTCTTGGGAAGGGTTGGTAATCAAGAATTCTAAGGAACTAAGTTGGGAAATGGAATTTTTTAAAATCAAAATGTTCAAGTTTTAAAAGAACGATCCCTAAATTGAAAATGCGTTGGTAAACTGTAGGCAATTGGTGAGATTGAACCCTGTGTTAAGAAACACTAGGGGAATGATACAAAGGTAAGTTTTTACCCAATGGATTTTTATGTTTGTCTAAATGAGGAAGCCAAGAAAAACATTCTAAAAATACTATTTTGGTCAATAGGTGGAGTGGACCTTTGGTTGTAGTGTTGGATCCCTAATTTTGATCCACTCTTTGCCTAGAATGGTAAGTTTCTAGTAAGGATTCATTTTTATGGTTTTCTAATGGAAAATTGGTGTTAGGGTTATCTTCAAACAATGGCTAATATTTTGGGGGATTTTATTGATCTTGATCAAATTTAAGAAGTTGGGGTGTTGGATACCTATGCATGAATTAAAATCATGATGGATCTTGATAATGAAATCTTGGACAATATTATTATCAAATCCCTTGGTAGAGAATGGAAGTAGTGTTTTTATATTGATAAAATCCTCTTTAGATAATTCAAGTGTGGTTGTCTCGAACATATTTCAAAATTTTATAGATTACCATCACTTGGCTCTTTGAAGAATCGCATGGTGGTTAAATATGCTTAGCAAGCAAAATTAAGTCAATAAAAATAATTTTTGGGAAGTTTGGAGAATAGGATCCCTGCCCAAGGTTTGTAACCTGGGGCACATCCTCATATCATCAAGATTGTTAAAATAGAAGTGATTATCGATAAGCTAGATAAAGGGGCAAGTGTGTTTATTACTGCATTGTTAAAAGGTTATGATCTTATCACTATTTAAACATAGTCTATTGAATACATTTTTCAATCATCCCACTCCTCCATGAATCCTGAGGGGTGGTAAGATTTTGGTGCCACTCGGTGAAGATGTGGAAATTGTGGGGCAGGGCCTTGGGTCCAAAAAGTCAAATTTGGAAAATATAAATGGGTCCAAGTTGGTGGAAAGATCCTCAGAGTTAGAGGAAGTGGGTGTTATAGAAGATGAGACAAATTTGAAGGAGGGGATAACTATCTCCTAATCCTAGTATGTTTTTTGAAATCCAAATTGGGGTCCTTATAAGAGGAGAGGGAAAAAATTATCTAAATATAAATTTGTAGGGGAAGTTTGGGATGGAAAATGAGGTATAGTTCAAGGATATGTTGATTCTAAAATGTGGCTGGTGGATGTCCCTTCTCTGGAGCAATGCAAATTTTCTCCTATAATGTTAAGAGCCTTAACACCCCTAACAAAATATACTTGGTGATGTGTCTTTTATTGGTAAAATCTCTTGATGTGGTCTATATCCATTAAACCATGTTAAATTTAGAGGAAGGATTTTGATGCAGAAAAGTTGGACTAGGTGGGATAGTTTTTTAATTATAGCTGTTGGGGCCTCGAGTGGTTTGGCAGTGCTTTCATCTCCCCTTTTGGTTAATTTTTGCCTACTTATGTCTAGATCTATTTAGTAATTAGGTCATTGTTATAGCATTTACTCAGACATAAATTTTCTTATTTTGAATGTTTATGGTCCAAACGTACCTCCTCTCAAGGCCCTCCTATGGAAGGATTTGTCTGATCTTTTTTTTTCAATTCCTAGATGAGAAGGTGGTCCTTGGTGGTGATTTCAATGCCATTCTACTTCTAGTAGATAATATGGAGGATTTGGATCATCTATCTTAGTCCTAAATCTATTTTTATAGGTTTATTTCATCCAATGCTCTTTTAGACATGATTCCCAAAAGAGGTATTTATACTCAGACTACTAGACGGGCTGGGTTTTCAACATTACTAATTGACTGGATAGGTTTATAATTTCACTTTAGTGGCTGGAAAAAAATGATCATTAGAAAGTGTTATTATTCCAATTTTGGGATCAGATCATTTCATAGTTAAAATTTGTATTTATATGGATATCCCTCTTGATTGTTGCCCCTTTAAATTTGACTTGATATGGCTACAAGATCCCTCTCTTCATCAATCTCTTAAGTCCTAGTGGAATTTTTATCCCTTCATTCCTGGCTCACTTATGTATAGAATGACTAAGAAGATGAAATTTATCAAAGGATTTCTCAAACAGTGTAATTATAATCATTTCAAAAATAATTTTCTAGAAAAGGTCAGTGTGGAAAATGAATCAAGATAGTTGAACAAGGTTATTTTGAGTGTAGGCTCTGATACAAATGATTTTGAGGAGGAAAATAGATTTCCAAAAGAGTATGAAGATTTATTGACCAGAGAAGAGATTTATTGGAAACAAAAATCTAGAGTTCATTGGTTGATATAAGGGGACAAAAACTCATATTTTTTCACAATAGTACCAAAGCCAAGAGGAGAATTTCTAGGATTTCTAGCTTTCAATCTCAGGTGGGTGAGTTGATAGAATCTCAAACCATTATATGTAAATAGGTTGAAAACTTATTTGAGAATTTGATTTATGGGAAAGAGGCTTCAAATTTGTTGGTTCAAAATGAATTCTTGAATTTCATCCCCAAATTGGTTTTAGCTAAGAAAAACATTAAATTAATGTCACCTTTATCTCTGAAGGAAGTAACGTTGGTGGTTTTTTATATGGCCAAAGATAAAGTCCCTCGTTTGGATGGTTTGATGGTAGCTTTCTTTTAGTCTTTTTGGTATTTTTTGGGCACTAATGTTCTCAGCATGGTTGAAGAGTCACATTTAAGGAATAAGATGAGATGAGATATTAATGTCATCTTCATCTCTCTACTTCCAAAGGGTGATTCCTAGGAATGTTTTCATGCTTATCAACCTATTTCTTTTTATAATATTGTTTTATAAGATAATTTTGAAATCAATGACTGCACAACTCAAACCTTTGATGGATAAACTAGTCTCCAATGAGCATGTTGCATTTGTCCTAGACAAAACATTTGTAAGGTATCATTATGGACCATGAGATTATCCATTATCTCATTCATAATCATCACAAAGGTATGTTGATCAAATTAGATATCAGTATAGCTTATAATTACATCAATTGGTGCTTCCTAATAAAAGTCCTTAAGCATTTTGGGTTTGAATAAAAGTGGTGCAAATACATATTTAGATGTATTGTTGGTCCCATGTTCGTTATTCTTATCAATGGCTACCCTACAAGGTTTCTTGGTGCTACCAAGGGCCTTAGATAAGGTGATCCTCTTTCTCTCTTCCTTTTTATTTTCAATGTAGAAGCTTTGGGCAGAGTGGTGGGGTACATTAAATCAGCAAGGAGGATTAGAGGGATTAAAGTGGCGGAAAGAATGGAAAGTTTAACTCATCATTAGTTTTTCGATGACACTTTTTATTTGGGTTAGGTAATGGTTGATAAAACCCTTAAGTTTAAATACATTTTGATTTGATACGATAAAAATTCAAGTCAATCTGACAATGTTAAAAAACATGAAATTTATTTCATCAATTTTTGTGCTTAACATTAATAAGCCATCTCACTAGATTTGGGCTACAATATAGGCAAGATTCCCTATAATTATCTTGGTGCACCCATTTTAGTTGGTGTAGGGAAGGTTTCCTTGTGAAAAGGCATGATTATCTATTTCAAAATGCATCTAGCTTCTTAGCAAGGAAAATGGTTGTCTCTTGTTGGGAAATTGACTTTGTACAAATTTGTTCTTAGTGCTTTACCTATATACTTTTTTTTTTTTTGTTTTACATATTCCTATCCAAGTGTTTAAATAGATGAATAAAATCATAAAGGATTTTTTTGGTAAGGTAATTGTGAAAAAAATAAAATTTCAATTCTCAAATGGAATGCATGTGTAAACACTATAAGTTGGGAGGAGATGGTGTAAAGGATTTGCATCTACACAACATCACCATAGGCCAAAATTGGTTTGAAACATGCTTGCTTATCCTGAGACCCTTAGGTTCATATTACTTTGATACAAATACCTTCACTCAGATGTTACTTGGATCATGGTTAACATTGCCAATCCACCTAATAGTTCATATAGTATGACTTTATTCTAAAATGTAGGCATATAATTTTGGATCATGTTGCATGTAATGTAAATAGTGTGTGTAATGTTGTTTTATGGTTAGACTCTTGGAACAGAAACAAACCTTTATCTGAGTGCTTTTAGTTGGATGAGGCCCATGCATATCTCACTGATATATAAGGCAAAAAAGTGGTGGATTACCTTGAACTAATTATTTGGGATGGCTTTTATAATTGGCAATGAAAAAAATTGGAGCACCTTCCCATTCCAAAATCTCAAACAAAAATTCTTTCTAAGTATTTATATTTATAAAAGGTTTTTATCAATACCAAAGAAGATGTCTTGCATTGAAGTGGTGACAAATCTAGGTTTTGCACTAGCAATCTAGATTATTATATGGTAAAGGCCATTGATCCCATTGTTCAGTAGGCTCATCCTCTCTATTGGAAGAAGGAAGGGTTTTAGAAAGTAGGCACTTTTACCTTATTGGTAGTTCACTGCAAGATCCTTTCAATAGAATGTCTAAGGAAATATGGGGTAATGGGACCATTAAGATATTACTTGTGTAAAAATGAGGAAGAAAAGGTAGATAACTTATTGTTCAATTTCCCTTCAGTTATGTGGTGTTGGTCCTAGAGATGCTTTAAATTTGGATCATTATTGGTGTGTCCCCCTTCCCTCAAATCTACCTTCACATCTCGGACTCATGGGGACGTCAAGAGTTCTTTATTCAACCTTTGGTGGTTAAGTCCATCCATTCTCATATGGAATATCTAGAAGGAAATAAATTGGTGTATTTTTAAAGAAAAAGAATGGCCTCTATACATGGTACTAAAAGATACAAAGGTGTCAATTTATGAGGTCATATCCTCTCATATCAAACGTAGAAATGGTAGGCTTACAAGGTAAAACATGATAATGTGTGGGAAGTGGAAAAAATTGAATACCCCCACCCCATTAAAAGGTCACTAGTTGTGACTATAGGCAATAAAAAGAGAGTGAATTATTTCACTGCCTCCAAGGCTCAAGTGGTTGAAATTAAAATTTGACGGGGATTCTTGAGGAAATCTAAGAGCTCCAGGGGTAGGCTATGTAATCAAGGATTGTATTGATTCTATGATTCACACAAATTACATCAAATTAATTAATGGGATGAACAGTGAGACTAAAGGAAAGGCATTGGTAGCTAGTTTTAAAATGGTCATCTCTAATGGCATTGATATGTTCAAAATTGAAGGGGGATCTCAAATTGTTATATGGGCATTATTGAAGGAAGTGGATAAATCTTAGAATCATAATAAAATTTTGGAGTCTGCTTGGTTGATATTTATGTCATTTACTATTTGGGTTAACTCTTACTATTATTATGAATCCAATTACATGGCTAACTTCTTGGCTAATACAAGGATTAGCCAATTAGAAAATCAACACATGGAAAATAGCTGCATCATTTGGGAGGAAATGAAAGGAATCATGTTTATTTATTTCATCCCTTGATATGGAATAAATTGCTTGTGTGGGCTTCTCACCGCAGTTGGTTTGCATATGGTATAATGATTTTCAAGATCATTTTGGGCTAGGCTCATGTAAACTCAGAATCATGCCCAAGATTTTATGGTGCATTTTGGAAGAATGTATTTTTTTCCTCCCCTCAGTTATTTATCTCTCATTTTCCAAGTGTTGTTCTCACATTTTTTTCCTCATCATCCTCTGCATGTTCAATATGGACTAGGGTGTGTTAGAGGTTATGATTTTGCCAATGACTTTTGACAAATGAAAAGTAAGAGAAATGGCTTTCAATAGATTTGTGTCCCTTAGGCATCTCAAGAAGGTATTTTGGTTACCAAAGAAGAAGGTGATGTAAGTTGTCTGTGAATTAATATGGGAATCCCTATTGCATGATAGTCTAATAATCAAGGTTAATTTATACATTGCCTCGTTATTTATGATAAATTTATTGGTGCTTGTGGTGGACAAAGCTCATGTTCTTGAGCTCATGGAGATTTTAATTTTTTATGGTTGTAGGATGGGTATAGTAGAGTCTCTCTCTATAGTTTACAATGACCATTTTGACATCCAAACTTTTTCTAAAAAGGATGGGATTGGCTTTATCTTGATCTCCATTTTAAGCGCATTAGAGGAATAATTCATCAACTTGTTGTGGTATCTAAAGGAAATGCATGAAGTTTTCAAAAAATCTTCTATAATGGGGCGATTTCTTCGATAAAGACCACTAGATAAGGAATTATACCCTATTATTAGGTTGGAGGCATGGGTGGTAGTGCATCGATCCATGACTAGGGTGGAGGTGGTAACATTTTTGGCTCACTGGATGTTTTAGGTAAAAATATATTCCCCATGCTGGATTTTACTTCCTTATCCTTGATTGTCTCCCAGGACCATTTAGGAATCACTAGATCATGTTCTACATGGGGATTGTCATCATCTCATCTTTTTAGGGTTGTCTCAAACTTGAATAATAAGACTCAAGTTCTTAGTTTGTCATGGTGTAGGCTTTCGGGCATGGTCGATGAGTCACAACATGTTGCTTGGGTTAAAAGGGAGATAGAATTTGGGTCCTTTTAATATATTGACATCTCAAATTAATATTATTTATGGTTATAGCTCTATGTATTTAGACATTGATTTATGTATTTTAGCTTCTTATTTGTTTGGTTGGTGGTTGTATTTGTCACATCCCCATTTCTCTATCTTAGCTTGATTACCTTTTATACATGGATTATTATGGTTGTTAAATTAATTAATTAATATTTATTTAATCTATAAGTCATATGTTATTATGGTACAGTTGTATTTTACTTATATTACATGATTAAATTGTTATGAGTTAGTTATACTTGCATATTCCTTATTATGATCATGTTGTTAGTTTATAAAGTAGTATTTTATGGTTATATGAAGATATTTTGGGACAAATACCTTCTTTATCATGAGTTGGGTATAGGATAGATCCATCAATCAGAGAGTGATAGAGGGAGAGAATCATCAAACAGGATGGTGTAGATGGAGGTGTTGGGGGATGATAGAGGAACAACTAGAAACCCATTCACACATCATAAAAGTTAACATTCTTTATATGCATTTCTTGAATTATTATTTGTAGTATGTCATTTATATTATGTAAATTTAGATGATTGATTATGTGCTTTAGTTTTGATCTAGTTTTTGTTTGATGCTTATGTGGATTTAATTGTGTGATTGCATTATGGTCGTAGTACATAGATTGAGTGCATAATGTTGCTTTACGATCATGTCATGTTATTGTATTCATGATTGCTAATGATATTGATTTAATGTAAAAGTAAATATGTATGTTTAGTATTTACCTACTACTACTTATAGACTAACCAAAGTGCCTTTACAATGTCTTAATACATTATCTGGTTATTATAATATTAGATAAATATCATTGTTTTGACTTAATGCCATGGTATATAAAAGATAGTTAAAGACATTTTGGATAGTCTATATAGTGGTAATGAAAAATAATTATGTTTTCATAATATCATCATGTTTGATGTTAGTGTAATGGTTGTTTGATTTTTTATTATAGTCAAAATCTTGTTATTTAATTTACATTAGTCACTTTTCTATTCGAAATCATGATAATGTTGATTCATGCAAAGTGTATATAATAAATACCTAAGCTATCCTATGATTTAACCTTAACTAATGTGGTCAAATATATTGGCATTAAAATATGATTTTGTGGTTTTTGACATTTTGATATAATTATGAGTTATCGACATTATTTGCAATGATTTTGTAAGTGGACTTTGTAAAGTTGATACACAAAGCATGTTAAGTCAAAACACCATGTAGATATTAGAGGATTAAAATAATAATTAGGTTGTTTTGGAACATTTTAATGATTAGGGATTTTTATTTATTTGTTTCAAACTCAAGTTAACCTAGATTAGCAAATAGATTTTTGACTAATGGGGTTTTGCACGATGGGAAGTATGGAGAATTGTGATTCTGATGCTACAATTGCATACATTGAATGTAGAGAGAGGTTGATGGTGGAATGATAATAAGAAGAAGATATAGATAATGGTACAATAGGGAAGGAGAGGAAGGAGTGATCAGAGAGAAGTAATGAAGATATATTTTGGACCAATAAATTATGAAATTGGAAGCTATATTTTAAGGTTGGTAATGAACTTTCATTAGTTGGTTGTTAGAATAAAGTAAATTTTGTATATGTCTTACTAGGGTTTTTGGGAAATATATTGATTTATAGTTTAAAAGATATATATTTAGCCCTTTGGATGGCTTAACCATCCACATAACTAAATCTATACCCCCAAATTCCTAGGACTATGTGTATTTAATATGGGAGAATAGGTTTTAATTTTGGTTTAATTACTATAATTTAAAAGTCATGAAATTCAAGATTTTTATAGTCAGGTTATAATATGTACAAGATGGATTGTGCTTTGTTTGTTTCAAAAATCCTTAAGATTATATATATATATATATATATATATATGATGGAATATGCACATTAGTGTCAAAACTTTAAGCTTAGATATGGTATTCATTGTACCAAAACCTTAAGTGCATATATATAATTGGATTATAAATATATCTTAGAAACCCTATGATGGTAAACATAGGACTGAGTAAGTTTATTTTTAAAGAATAAACCCTAAGCTCATATGGATGCGTTATATATATTTGTAACCTTGAGCATAATATGAATGGACTATTTAAATTTTTTGAGACCTTGTGTTATTAAACTTAAGTGTGTGAAATTTGGTTATCGATGGAATGATTGTTAAAAATTTCACCATCCAAAGGGGATTTTTTGTGTGTGGCCACATTCCATGTTAACAGTAGTTTCATATTAAAATGGAATTATTTTTAGAAAAGGAAGTATAGATTGTATATTCATGTCATAAATATTTTAGATGAAATGGATACATAAATTTTAGGATATATGAACATACACATATATGTATGTCATTATACATTATTTGTATAATGTTTATGTGGATATAATTTAGGTTTAATCCTTTCTTGTGTCTATATCCCTGTAAGATAAGGTGTATTTAATATGTTTCTTAAATTTAACGACTACGTCAAATCTTTAAAATGAGCATGAAATTATATGAGTGAATTTTCTTTACCAGTCGAAAGAAACCAACAAGTTTGATTTAGATTGGATTTGTTTGTTATATGGTTATTCTAAATTTGAGTCATTATATTAAACTTGGTAACTGGTTGGTCAAAAATTAAATATTATACCCATTTTAAAATAAACTTGGACTATGGGTAAATGAGGGTAAATGTGTTTATGATTAATTTTTATTTAAAATGGAATATGTCATGTAAGTGAATATAAATGAATAAAGAATAGGGGATTAGTATGATAATAAATATTATATGTGATCCCATTATGTGAAATTCTTATAGATATTCATTTTGATTTTGTATGAACTATATGAAGTTCATAATGAAATATATGAATTAAATGTATAAAATTGGTAAATATTATACTTTAAGGTGACAACATACATATACTTGGAGCATAATGGATACATTGTTAGTTTATGATGGAACAATATTTTTGATATATGTCTTTTGGTAAGGATAAATGGTGTACACATTGATATATATGGATTATAATTGATTGAATGTCATGAATATATAAATATATGGTATATATTAATATTAATGAGATGTATGCTTACAAATATGGTAATTGGTATGAATGTTATTTATGTTATAAAATCTATGAATTAGCATATCGTGTTTATATGCATATAGTTCATTAAATGTACAACTAGTTAATATAAAACATGGGTTATTGTTTAATATGAGTCTTAAAATTATTATGAGTTGTTTATTTTAATTTGTGATGTTAAAAAATAAAAAACAAATTATGATAAATATAGCTTGTCATAGATGGCTCTACATCGAGCTACTTCTAAGATTTAGTAACATGTAGTCTAAGTATAAAATATACCTGGTCAGTATAGAATGTACTTATTTATGTTTATTATTTTAGATTTAGTACACATGCTTGATAGACTAAATGTATGTACTTTGATTATTTCTATACTTAGCATATTTGATGCAAAACAAGGGAAATATATTAGTAGAAATATGAGGGAGCTTAAACTATCCAAGAACATAATCACAAGAGTGTGTCGCAACCCACTTTATCTTGACAGGAAAATTAGTGAAATTAAAATTATGGAATTCCATATTTTTCTTATCACTAGTTTTCAACGAACTTAATAGTCAATAGGGTTTGAATTATTCAACTAAGACTTGGTTTTTTTCCCTAAACTACATTTATGAGGGAAACTACAAGAAAACTTACATCACTTTATTTAGTGTTTTAATTATTAGGACCTATGTTTAAGAAAAAAAATGTACCATCTAAGGTTTTATTCCATAAATGTCTTATAAGTGATAGGCCAAAGACCTTCAAGCATCATTTGTAGGATTTTTAAAGTTCCCAATGTGCTTGGAAGGGGATTTAAAAAGAATCATCACTTTCATCTTGATACTATCTTCTATATAATCAATCTTTTTTGGGAATCTACATAATGCCCAAAATACATTTCTTTCATTTTAAAAATATTTTGAAATTATATTATTTTAAACTCTTCAAATCTATAAATTATTCAATTTTTAGTTGTAAATTGTTGTCTTAGATATTTTATCTTCAAATACAAGTTCAAACATAGGAGGTCATCCTAAAATTCTAACATTTACATGACTTCTTCAACCATAATGGTAGAAAACTATGAAAAATATAAATCCAAGAGGGGATTTAATATTGTATTACTATGATAAAATATCAATAAAATCATATTAATAAAGCTAACACCTCAAGCCTAGAAACTCAAGGAGAAAGAGAACAATACATGTAACTATCAATGCAAGACAAAACAAACATTAGTTACCTTCCTTGAGAGAAAGAGTTATATGTTGTCTATAGAGTAATGTGCTTAGTCGTGTGCTCAAAGAGTCTTTGGAAATAGTGATCCTTGCATCATCTCTCCTTGATATATTGGTAATGTTGGCCTTGGATTTGGCTTTTATGCTTCTCCATCTCAAGAAATGAACATTATAACATTACATAAAAAGCTCCTTGAAGCTATTTTTGATTGATAACATTACACAAAAAGAGCTTCTTATAAGATTTGGCTAAAAATACACCCAAGAATCAAAATGAGTGAAAGGAAAACATAAAAAGGAAACCATAATTTATAGAATAAACTGTATTATATTGAAAAGGAATGATAATACATAGCCTTCACATGTTTCTCTATATAAAAAATGAGAGCAAGAGGTAATTGTATATAGGATATACCACCTCTGAGACTTAAAAACACCTGATATGTGGGATAAAATAAAAACCCCCAAAGTAATCTTAAGTGTGAAAAAGTTGAAGTGATGAAACTGATTAGGGGAATAACCCTTTTCACACTAGGATGTGAGTAAAATACCCTAGAAAGGTACTAGACACAAAGAAAAACCATTTACAACAACACCCCCATTTAGTGAAACATGGGCAAAAAGCGTACAAAAGTAAACAAGAATGGGTTTCGACAACTAGGACTAATAAGGTACCCATGCACAATGCAAAAACCCCTCTAAAAAAAGATAAGGAGAAAAAATAGTGGGAAACCCCATGCCCCAACACCTCGCCCCGGCCCCCCGCACCCCCCCCCCCCCCCCATGAGAGGATGAGATGAAAAACATGAAGAAATGATAGAAGGAGGTATCAACATGACCTCAAAAATTGGAAATCCATCATGAATATATAATCAATAATACCCCCATGAGGGAGGAAATGTGAGACTATGAGTCCCCCCATAATGAAGCAACTCCTCTGCCAATGGTGAATGCTAAAGGATACATGTTGAAGATGATCCAATGTCGACAAACAATACTTCTCCTTTTGGGAAGAAATAAATCCAAAGATCTATGTAGAAGAATCTCCCACTCCAAGAAGCAATGTGAGAAGGGAAGTCTAAAGATGAAGGAGGCCTCTAGAAGCTTCTCAAGTGTCACCATGTCAATGCCAAAGGATGATAATCCAGATCCAAGTGGAAATAGATGTAGAAAAAGATCCAAACATGAAAATGGCTCATTTAAAGATGTCTTCTCTAAATGTTTCTCAATGATTTCCAAGCCAATGCGAAACTATGATGAATGTTGATATGAGGATTAGGTACCATAGAAGATTTAGGTACAGTAACCATGGACGTATGCTGATCACCATTAGAAAGACAATTGAACCAATAAGATTTTGGTACTATTGCAGAAGGTGTCAATGATGACTACGTTGAAATGGTCAACTCATGAATATTTTTAAAAATTATTACTGTAGAAGAAGATGTAGGCAAGGAAAGAATAAGATGATCTGAATGTGCCCACAAATCATTTGAATAAGAATAAGATCCATATAAATTAGCATGAAAGAGGAAATGAATGTCCTCAATGTTGTGCTCCAAATCTTAAAGATGGAACTCAGAAAACAAATTTTCAATATCCGTCAAGTATTTATCCCAAGTAATTATATTTGGAAGATCATGAATGTCATGCTGCACTTTGTTACTACAAATAAGAGAGGGAGGATTAGATGATGCCTTTAAAAAGTACTTAGATGTCTTAAAATGGATACCAATGGGTGACAAACTCTTATCAATATGATTAGGAATAATACACGATTGAATTTCAATAACCATGAATGTATAGTTATTACCATTGGTGAGAGAAATGAATGGATAAGAATCAAATGCTCCTATAGAAAGTGTTAATGATGACTGATTTGAAATTGTTAACTCATAAATATATGTAGAATCTGTCACTATAGAATCATTAGAATATAGATAAAGTATACGAGATGATGAAATATATACTAGTGAAAGATTAGAAGGTTATGGTAAACTAATGCCATTTGCAATACAAAGTTACCTCAATTGTTGAAGTTGAACTTGTAATTCTAGATCATTAAGTTTCATTTGTATGCATGTATTTATAGTATGCCTTTTCTTCCCACAATAATCACATTTAATTTTCTAAAATTAGGAGCCATTATTAACCAACAAATAAATAATGACCACAATAACACCCCCACCCAAATCATTCAATCAAGAATCTCCACCAGAAAATAATGATTTTGGCACTTTATAATTTAGTGCATTTACAATGTTGGAGTTTATTTTTCTAAAGTTTTAAAAAGTTTAAGATGGACTCAAAAATTGAAATTACAATCAAATTATAGATTGAAAACTTTAAAGTGATACCACTATGTAGACATCAAAACAATATTCACTTTCAAAAAAAAAAATCACCTCAATTCGAGGTTGTATGTGAAAGTTGCAACCCTTTGAAGGTCAAAAAGTTGTGATTGTCTACCATATCTAATAATAAAAGTAATTTTCTATATAATTGGGACCATTTAATAAATATTTGAGTATAACAATGCAACAAGCATAAAATTATACCCTAAATCAAAAAACATTGTGCAAAAAAAGGAGTTCATATGCCCGAGATATGAGCCTCTAAAGTTGAACTGTAAATTTAGAAGCCTACAACGGTGAAGGGTCAAATTTCAAAAACATTTTGATGATGTCAGCATGATTTCATGTACTAAATTTGGTAAACCTAATGCCAATTTTTGGGTCACCACCAAATTTAGTTTTTAAATAAATTTAATTATTACTATATTTAGTAATGACTAAACTTGCTACCAAACTTAGTGAACTGCCAGATCTAGTGGAACTACCAAAAGAGCTACCAAATTTGATGGAGGTGACACTACAAATTTTTTTTTTTGAACATTAGCTAGTAAAACTATGATAACATTTTCATTACACAATGAAATTCAAAAATTCAAAAAGTTTGAGAAATCTAAGAACGAGATGCAAAAAAACCCAAAAATTATTTTGAACTATTCATTATAGTTAGAGATATTCTTGAAGAAGGAAAAATGTGTTTTCTTAATAGAAAAATTTATAACTTCATTGATAAATGGTAGATCTAGTCTCAAATGTTCAATTGTGATAAAATTAGAGCTAGAAATGACTTTCTTATACACCATAAATGCAATGAAAAACTCATATTTTATATTGAAGTTTAAAAAATGTATTTTAATTAAAAACCTTAAAATTTGATTCAAATCTCTCTAGATTCATGTATAACTGCTACAAAACTACTTGTATAATGAGCCTGTAATGTTCAAATGGAACAAAATTAGAACACTACTATCTTTCTTGGATGATCATATTATGGTGGTGAGCTCCAAATTTGCTCCAAGATGCTTCAAAAATAACCTATAACTGACAAGTAGATAAAGAAACCCCCCCTATAATCCAGTATTTATTTCACAAATTTTTGATTTTTCAGATCATTTGAAGATGTAAGAGATCATACTCATTTTATACAGATCTGCACTCCCAAATATACTAGAAAGCTATCCTACAACTCACAACTACTCTAGTACCATGTAAGATTTAGCTGAAAAGCCACCCAAGAATCAACATGAATCAAAGGAAAGCATAGAAAGGAAACCAAAATGATAGAATAAATTGTATTCTATTCAATAATAATTCTAATACAAAGCAATCACATGCTTCTCTATATCTAAAATGAGATCAAGAGGTGAGTATATATAGGTTATACCACCTATAAGAATAAAAACACATGAAATGTGGGATAAAAGAAAAAACCCAAAGTAAGCTTAAGTAAGTGTGAAAAGGTCTTAGTGATGGAATTAGTTAGGGGGATAACCCTTTTCACATTGGGAAGTGAGAAAAAAACCCAAGAAAGATATGAGACATGAAGAGAAACCTTTTACACTAACAATTATTGAAGGTATTTTTGCATAATAACATTACATCAAAGGAGATTATTGAAGGTATTTTTGTATGATAACATTACACCATAATATCTTGTTAAACAATGGGTGAATCTTTGTATTTATAGCCTTTCAAACTAACTCAAACTCAATTACAGTTAAGTTAGACTTAACCACGATTAAGTTCAATTTAACCCTAGTTGAGTTAAGGATGGGACAAGAAAGTAATATATGGGATAGAGATCTTATTTATTAAAAATGGCTCTCCATTTTTAAATTTACGGATTTATGGGAGATATTTTCAATTCCTTGACTTTAAGGATGATGACATCATCATGACCTCAATTTTATTAAAATTTCCCTTTTACAAAATCATATTCACTTATTGCACACGAAAATTTTACTTAAGTATTTAATTTAACTTGGTTATAATTTTTTCACTTTAAGAATTGTTTAAGTTCCTCTCTTAATGGGTTTGAAGGCCAAATTGTCAATTTTATAGGTCACATGTTGACTAGAGATGAATCTATAAAAAGTTAATGTTATGTATAGGAGAATAATCTAAAGGGATGCGTCAACATGATTGTGAGCACTAATGTCTGATATGTGGATGAGATTGGGAGATTGAGTGATTCTTAGGGTTACATTGCATTATTTGGTAGAAACCAATCTGAAGTCTAGTTAGAAGCACATTTGTGGCCAAAGTAGAGTGTCTGCAATTTGCTCTTGTCTGGGAGGCACTGTAAGTCATTAGATATTAAGCTGGTTTTATATTTTTTTTATAGATTATAAGAAGATTTTCTAATTTTTAGGATTTTGAAATGTTTTGAATGTTTTGGTAATTTTTGGGATATATTAACTCATTAGATATTGACAAGATACCACTCTCAAAATGATGAGAGTGTTGGCTTAGGTTGTTTGTAAAATGGTGAGGGCATTTACTGAAATTACTTACAAAATGATGAGAGAATTAGAAAAGGAGTGACCAAGTTGGCCTCAATGTAAATTCAGTGTTGCCTACATATTCCCAAATGACTCAAGGTTTGAAGCTATAACAAGGTACAAAAATATGGTAAGTTGAGGAAAATGTCAAGGTATGACACATGGAAAGGTATGAAATAATGGTAAGGTGAATGGAAAATGGAAAAGACATAGTAAATGGTTCTAGTGTTCCTGTTGATGTGAAGATGCTCATCCTGATCAACATATGATATGACTAGAATAGTCAATTATATAAATTACTATCCCACACCCCTTTTGAATATCTGATCTATCAAGAATCTACTGCTAATTTGGACTCTAATAATGTGGTTTTGATCTTCTTTGGTCATTGATTCTATTTCCTCTAAAATTTGAGACAAGATGTCTTTGTTGCCTTAGTAAAGGAAAGTGTGGCCATGGATGGTAAATATAGATAAGCAGTGGATAAAAGGTTAGATTTGGAAATGAATATATGGATCATAATGGAATGTATAATGGTTGGGAAAAAAATTAAGATCAATATTTTTAGGCACATAAAATGTTGTTGATTGTGGATTCAACATAATTTTGGTTATGGTGAGGCCAAATGTAATATCCCCTTTCAGTAGGGAATATCTAAACACAAATAGCTCTGAACAAAGATACACTTTTGCCAAAATAATTTCAAATATGAATAAATAAATCACAATATAATCTCTCAATAGCAATCAAATATCTTATCACTTGTTCAGATAATTACAATTACAATCTTCTCTCATACAAATAAAAGAATATTAAAATCTGGTCTTAAAACCCTGATCTTCTGCAAGTCTGGAATTGAAACCTGAATTCAATCTCATCTCGACCTGATGTGTCGAACACACAGTCGCCGACATCGGTCGATATACTACCGATGTCGGTCTTTGCAGGTCCTTCTCTACCGACGTCGGTCTTCAGTCGGCCGGTGTCAGTCACTAGGATGGCCGATGTTGGTCTCTGTGGATCTCTGTCTATCGAGGTCGGTGCCTAAGTGGATCTGTACGGACTTAGTACGGCCGCTAACCTGTCTGTTTTCAACCCCTGATAGCTGAACAACCTGATCTCAAGAATATGCAATTCTAATACAGAAGATCTATATCTGTATAACTTATTGGATCAAAAACCTAATAGAATAAATACCTTGAAAGCTCTGTGACAACTTCTGTATGAAGTCACCTCTCAAACCTGTAAACCTCTGTGATAACTTCTATATGAAGCTATCTCTCAATTTGGCAATAGATCAGTTGATATTTCACAGCCTCTAAATCGCACACAATGAAGAGTTGACGTTCTCCACTGCAATGGAATCCTGGAACCCTTGGCTCAGTCTTCACAGAAAAATTCTTCAAAAACAATAATCAATAATCAATGCATAATCAATAATGGCCTCCATGAGAAACCCTTATACCCTCAAAAGATATGCTTGCCCTAATTAGGGTTTTCTTAAATTAGAATTAGGGTTTCTAATTTAAAATAGGCTAAATAATTAATATTTGATTAAATCAATCAAATATTAATATCTCCCTCAATACATATCGGATCCTCAAACCGTTTGAAGCTGGTGAACCAGGGAGTGATTCTGCACATGACCATACCAAAATAAGGGCACTCTGCTGCATGTCAAATATCCCTAAATAATAGGAGCTCAGGCCAAATGTGTCTGAAATAACTTGAATGAAAGCCAACTATAAGAATTCTGCAAAACGAAGCCAAGCCAATCTCCATCATGACCCTCTATCCATCCTATTAGCCTATGAAGGTCACATAATAGGCTAATCATCAAGTCTGTCAATGTCCACAAAAAAGGGGACATGACACCAAAGACTTCTGAATATGCTCTTGATAGGACAACCAAATGTTTTGTTTTGTTTAGGTCTGAGAGATGCTACCATTTTATTATGTTGTAGATTTGAAGCTGTATTGATTTTATATTTAATAATGTCTTCATCATGTATTTAAGAACTATTGTGCTTAGCTATTGGTGTCTCAAAGAGGTTTTCACCAATAAATTTGATTATCTTGTATCACCTCAAACAAGGTTTCACTAGGAGATTCTAAGTTTGGAAATTGATTTCACCCTAACATCTCTGAAAAGGTTTCACTAGGAGATTTTCCTTCTTCTCCCTGAATGTGCTCTTAGTCTCCTTAATATTCCTCAACTGATATACCACCATAGATGTAGTTCAATAATGTGTGATTCTATCAGCCTCAATTGAGACTTGTGGGAGTTGTAATATCCATATAATGGCTATGTTGGGTGGTGTTAATGGCATGTGGAATGGTAAGAGGTAGCACAATCCTTAGAAGATACTAGAATAAATTATGTAGAAGTTGAGTTAATCATCCTCAAAAATCATGGAAGGATAAAAAATGTATTCAAATTCATATGCAAGCCATGCAAAAACTAATGTTATAACAACCATGAATGTACTCTGATTCTAAAGTTTAGTCTAACTCAAGACACTCTGAGTCTAATGTTGAGACTATTGTTAATTCTACTTCTAATGTTAACTTTGATTTCAGTTCAAGAATATAACCTAAATTCAATGTTGAGTATTCATATGGTGTTGCGATAAATATGTTATGTTGAAAGCTTGGTATTGGATGAGTAATGGCCTTAGGTTGAGTAGTGGGCTATTAAAAAATAAGCTCAACTAAGAAGGACTCTATGAATACTTGCATGTCAAAGTGAGGCTTATCAACAAAATAAAAATGATCAACAAGCAACTCCATAAAGACTGGATCATCAAAGTGAGGTTCCTTAAAAATAGGGTAATGGTCGAAATAATGATTTTCCCAAAGGTGGTTATAATAATTACTAGGTGACTCAATAAATATGGTCTTGTCAAAGTGAGACTCCTCAACCAAAGGGAAAGGGTCAAAGGGTGATTCAACATAGGTTAACTAATCATAAATAGGTGTTTCAAAAAAAACATCATAAATTGGTTGGTTCTCTTGGCCTTGGCTCACAATTGGTTATAAAATATTAGACCTGGATGCATTTTGGTCTTTAAAATATGGCTCCTAGAGAGGTAATAATTGGTTCTATTGTGTTCAAATTCTATATTATTTTTTTTAAAGTAGGGGAAGGTTTTTAGTGTATGATCAATGACATGTGGTTCAATAATGAACTATTTATAAATAGGCTAATCTAAGATGGGCTCAACAAATACTAGCTATGGGTTAGGATGGTAACTATGATTTGTCTAATCATAATTTTACAACCTCATTGAGATAATGAAAAACCACATTTTGAAGGGATTGGAATGGTAATGAATGGGCATTATGAAGCTTGGTTAGTGAGGTAAGCTAAAGGAAGAGGGCTTAAAATAGTAATGAATGGGCACTACAAAGCTTGGTTGTCTATACAAGCCAAAATAAGAGGTCCTATAATGATAATGAATGGGCATTACAAAGCTTGGTTGTTGATGCAAGCTGAAGGATGAGGGCCTAGAATGGTAATAAATGGGCACTACAAAGCTTGGTTGCTAATGCAAGCAGAATGATGAGGGCTTCAAATGGTAATCCTGTCAAGGTATAATTATGTGTTCACATTATTAATGACCAATGTAAATATTATTGTTAACAGTATTGCATTAATAGTCTATATGTTAGTTTACCAAATAAATTGTGAAATAATATATGCACATTTTAGTATGTTGTTAGGAGTTTTTAAAGTGAGTTTTAATAGTAAGTTTTGGATATTTATGTGTAGATTTGATCTTCCCAAATATAGGAAATAACTTTCATATATAATCTGTAATATTCATGTATGGTTTTCAATGTAGTAGAAGAAATACTAATATAATGAGTTTTTAATATTTTGGTATTTGGCCCTATTATGTTTAGATCTAATCTAGATCTATTATCTGGTATCATAATATTATTGCATCCATAATGAGAGTCTTTGTACTGTATTTTTCATCTCCACATGTAGTCCTACTAAAATGTTATGTTGTAGAAAGTCTTGACACCATTCAGTTTGTGCAAAGATAGGCTCAAGGAAGTTGGATGCAGGAAGTGAAATCTTCAGAGGTAACGTAGATATCTAAGAGTTCAAAGGGTTCAATAAATTATTGAAGAGATACACCATTTCATAGTTTTCTATATTTGCCAAATATTACACTGCATTACCAGTTTGTGCCAAATTTGACATGACACTGTCATAATCTACAAAAATCTTAAATGGAACTATCAATTTATACCATATAAGTCTTTCATCCATAGCAATTCATTTGGAATTTATCTTCAATCTCATATGGCTTTCTAAACTCATATATATATATATATATATATATATATATATATATATATATATATATATATATATATATATATATTGCATTACTTTAGAGATATTCATAATATTTGGGACTCGGCCTATATTACATTTTAGAACTATATCATTTACATTGGCACCAATTGTAGTAGTCAAATTAACCCTAGTCGAATCACATTCAATCCAGATGGTCCTTGTCCTATGTTATCAATAATCACGAATCGCTCCATAGTGACTTGCCCCAATTCACAAGTTGATGCCCAAGCATAAATTGTAGTCCTCACTTCTAGATCAAATTCTCCTATCCAGAATCAAAGTATGAGCTAAAGTTGTGTCATTAAATCAAATCTAGATGTAACCCATTCTCCATGGACATTATTGTAGTCTTTTCCTTAATTAGGACAAATTTGGACTTACCAATTGTATGTTCTATGCATGTTTTTTGATCTCACCAATAAATCACAACCGTGTCTAATCCATGTAATAACACACAATCTCACTATCTTCCTCATTCACCATTCAACCATCTCAAATTCTCTCATTCCCATAGTTTTATGTTAGGTATTAAAGGTTAAGTCTATGTTTTATTCAATTTCTTTTAGTCGATTGGTAATTGAGTTATTAGTTTAGTCTTTTATTGTTCATATAAATAACCTCTAGTTACATTATAAAACTTAATCAAAAGATGAGGTTAGGTTTAAGATTGGGACATGATTTATTAGTATAGCCATTTAATATATGTGGTCATAGGAGGCTTGTTATCACCTTAGTTTATGTTATTTTGTGGTCCATTATAAACTTTATAGACATATAGGTGATTTAGTGTTTAAGTCTATTCAATATTAGTTGGTTTTGTCAAAAGAGCTATTATTTCCAATCAATTATTTTATGTCAAAAATAAAATTAGGGTCATTGAAATTAGTTGAGTCCATAGTCACATATGTGTTGTAAATTTATGTCATATAGTTGTTTTGGCAAAATTAAAATTTATAGTATATTATTTTATTGCTAAAAAGAGTCAAGTCAAAAAAATTCAAATTCATCAATGTCATTGTCAAAAATTGTAAATAAAAATTACCTTATGGATGAATTTTTAGGTGACCCTGAATTCTTAAGTCAAATGTCAAAAATATCAATCTTGAGGGGGGACACTAATCCCTTTAAAGAAACATGAACCTGAGTTACAATGCTTCATCAGCTGAGTAAGTAGCTTCAAATGGAGGAAGGAGTGAATGAAAGTTGGAGGTTTCATAGTCTCTCATTAGCCACTATCAATGGAGCCGCTTTCTGATTTAATGGATTTTTTTCAGTTGTGTGGTGTGTTTATTTTCATCATAGTGTGGTGTGAATAAGAACAGATGTTGTATGTCTGTTCACATTTTTCATAAGTGAACTATATATTCCTATGTAACTTTTCATAAATGTGAGAATGATGAGAGCTAGAATCTATAATACATATTGTGACATGGTATACAATAAACTACCTGTAAAACTATTGCTTTTGTGTCTTTTGGTTATCCACTAGTAAAACCACTGCTTTGTTTATTGGTTATCCATTTTTAAAACCATCAAGTAGTATTTTGTGGTTTCTAGTTAGCCACTTGTAAAACCACCATTTTGGTTGTTGATCAACCATTTGTAAAACCATCATGTATGGTTTGTTATTGTCCTATGAAAATCACCAAGTCATGAGTATAGGTGCAGATATGGGAGAGTTGTTTTTCCCATGTTCACATTAAGGGGGTGTAGGATGGATTGATAATGTTTACAAGGGAGTGAATGTTAAGTTATAATTATGTGTTCACATTATTAATGACCAACATAAATATTATTGTCAACAATATTATATTAATAGTCTATATGCTAGTTCACCAAATATATTGTGAGTCACAATATATTTATATTTTAGTATGTTATTAGGAGTTTGTTATGTGATTTTAATAGAGATTTTTGGATATTTCTGTGGAGATTTGATCTCCCTAAATATAGGAAATAAATTTCATATATAATCTGTAATATTTATATATTGTTTGCAATGTAGTAAAATAGATAATAATATAATGAGTTTTTAATATTCTGGTGTTCAGATCTATTGTGTTAATCATGCTTAGATATAAACTAGATCTATTAAATCATTGGGCATTGTGGATCTTGGTTGATAATGTAATCTAAAGGATGAGGGCTACTAATGGTAATCCTTGGGCACTTGGGAGCTTGGTGGATGGCACAGGCCAAAGGAGGACATTGGCATAGGTGTGAGATCGGGTACCATTATCATTGAAAGGATAAATTTGGTAATTTAATTGGCCCAAAGAATGATGGTCATGGCATATGATAATCAGAATGGATAGATTTAGAAATTATCACAAAGATGATGGTCTTGGTCTAAAAAAATGGTCTTGAATGTGGTCCATGGAACTTGCCATTCGTCTATGAAATGTGAAATTAGTCTTGAAAATAAATATGAATTAGGAACTTGAAAATAAAATTGATTAAGGCATGCTCAGATCTATGACTAGGTCTCATGAAGAAAAGGATCTAAAGCTCACAAAACACTCAAAACATGGTCTAAAAATATTGGTCAATGGTTGCAAATGTCTTGAAACTTCGTCTAGATGGAAAACATGGCCTATTGTTGTGAAATGATTTAAACTTGGCCTATAATGGATATTATGAAAAACTATCAACATAAATTTGGTTTGAAATAACTCCAATACTCTAAGGTATCTCACACAAATGATCAAATGAAAGGCAAATTTAAATCATGTTCTTACTAAAGTGTTTTGAATGAACCTAATCTAGGTCTAAAACAAAAAATGTTAGGTCTTTGGCCAAAAGGCACAAAGCTAGACTTAAAAATGCATGAACGAGATTTAAAAAATTTAAGGCAATGCTATATATTTGGTATGAAGGCACAAAGATAGACTTTAAAACAAACTAGGTCGAGGTAAAACTTGCAATTAATCTATCTGTAAGGCAAACAATATGAATTTTTTTGACTCAATCTTGACACATGGATTTTAAAACAAACTTGACCTTGGTATAAGGCATTTACTCTAGGCACATTCCAAAAACTAATTGGGAATGTCAATCTTAAGTAAATCAAAATAAGATCAATAAGTAAAGCATTCAAGCCTAAGTGATAAGCAAGCCTCCAATGGAAACCAACCATTCTTAGATTTATACTTTAAACAAGAGTTTCAACCTTAGTTCAAGGTGACAAATGGACTCAAGGAACATGAAAATAAAATACTTCCAAGGTCTAGGCAAAGGGGTCTTCAAAGAAATAAATGAATTAGTCTAAGACACACAATTCAAAGGTAAGAGATAAAAACCCAAGACAAAATTAAGAAAGATAGGTGTCGACTGATCAATTTAAAATTTAAAATTTGCAAGTCAAATTCTGAACCTAGTTAAAAAGACTTGAATTTTTCAAATGGAGAACATCCCAAACCTAAATGAAGGGCATAAAAACATAATTTTTAGACCAAAGTTTTATGTGGTTTTGAACTTAGTTTTAAATAATGGAAAAGGTTGTCAGAATAACATGAGTAGCATAATGACATTCCTTCAATCAAAAGGCATGACAATGGGTTTCGATTACAAAACCCAAGGTAAAGGTTTTAGATTAAATGGGTTGCATAATGATGCCTCATTTAAACAAGTGACACCCAAAATATTTTTGGGATAAAATGTGTAAGGAAAAAGTGTGACACTAAACAGACATAATAAGACCTCTCAGATTAAAGTGGTGTAATAACATGTGATGTTTACGACTCATTTTGAATTAAAAAAACAATTTCTAGTCTCAAAACACATATGTAAATCAAAAAGAATATAAATAACACATATGGCTCGTCATATCCCTATAACTCACATGGGTGTGTGTAGCTTCTTCTAAAGTTTCCAATGATATATCAATGTTTGTGAGAAATTAAGTGTTAATCTAAAAATTAATGTACAAGTATATGTAGAGTTTTTATGCCTTCTCTATCTCTCAAGCATTGGTATGTGGTAGGAACTTAGAGTGAGGAGCACTCAAAATTTGGTAATAAATTATGTAGAAAGTAGAGTTGAATAAACATTTATAAGTTTTGAACATATTTGATGGTCCTAAGTGTGGCTATCACAAGGGTGAAATCATGTAAATTGGGTTCATGCATGCTAACTTACTATGTAAGGTTCTATTCGTTTACATAGTGACTCCATCTATGTATTTCTTCATAGTCTTATGTTTGGAAATACTTGATCTAGGTTTTTGTTAAGATCAGAGAGGCTAGCCACTCTACACCCTAGCAATCTCATTATCATGTTCCCTCATTTATATAACCCACCATGGAGAAGGGTTGGTAAGATGTTAGAAGATGAAGCCTTATGTCAATACACCCCTATAGAACTTGTAAAGAGATGATGAAATCCTACCCACAAGATATATATATATATATATATATATATATATATATATATATATATATATATATATATATATATATATATATATATATTTGTTTTTTGTAAAGTTATGTGAGAAAGAATGTCATGTATGATCTCCCCAAGCTTTGACTAAGTTGGGTGAGTCAAAAGTTACCTCTAAAGACATTATATATATATATATATATATATATATATATATATATATATATATATATATATATATATATATATATATATATATATATATAATGTCTTTAGAGGTAACTTTTGACTCACCCAACTTAGTCAAAGCTTGGGGAGATCATACATGACATTCTTTCTCACATAACTTTACAATAAACCAAGCACTTTTCATCACCTGAGTTCCCTAAAGGGGACAAGGGGAGAGAATACATGCTAAATTTTGAGTTTGCCAAAGTCAAAGAATCTAATCTAAGCAATTAAAGCTAGTTATGGAACAAACAAGTATTGAAAAATCCCTTAAGAGCTCTAACTAAAAGTATAGATTCTTCTTACTAACACTAAATTGAAATTTGTTTAAAATTTTTGACCTCTTGGATTTGTTTTTACATATAAAATCTTGGAAATGCTAAAAGACAAATTGTTAAGTGATTTTTAAGCACCTTAACCAAATGTGAAAGAGTTTTAACCTTTGTTCATATTTTTACTTTGCAAAATAAAAAATTAATAAAAAAACACCCAAACTTCTTTCTTGGCTCAATTCTCTAGAAACATGGTTAGTGGATTAATTTATGTTTAGGCCAAGGTGATATTCTTGAAAGTTAGCTCAACCAAAAACACAACATTTAACTCTCGGGTAAACTAAAAAACACAAAAAAAAAATCATCGATGATTATTTCAGGGATGGTTGGTAATTACTGTGATCGATGTCGATTTGTTACGCTTGTTGTTGATTCCTATAATCACACATAATACATATGTGTTTTGAAATAAAAAAGCTTTACAAATTTCAAACTCATACTTCTTATGGTCTTGTAAGAATAACATTAGATAGGTAATAAATAGATTGTTAGGCACAAAAAAATCAAGAAAGAGTTGATTTTTACTATGTTTCTAGTTTGTTGTGTTTTGACATAGAGATCAACATCAATTACTATGGTGATAATTACCAGTTCAGAATGATCATTGGTGATCGGACACAATCATCATTGATCTATGTGATTTCTGATGACGACACAATTTTTCAGCTAAGACCTCAAATTTATTCACCTTTTTGATAATTAGATCAAAAACATGGCACACAAATGTTTAGAAAAAATTCTAAGTAACTAGAAGAGTTTTGTGGGGTACGGGTTGCATCAAGAATGCTATTATTTGATCAATAGAAATCCAAGTGGAAAGTTAGTATTGTGTTAGAATGATAAAATCTCAATAAAAACACACTAATAAAGCTAACACCTCAAACCTAGACACTCAAAAAGTAAGAGAATAATATAAGTAATTATCAATGGAAGACAAAACAAACATTATTTACCTTCCTTGAGAGTAAGAGTTGTATGTTGGCTATAGAGGAATGTGCTTAGTTGTGTGCTCAAAGAGTCTTTGGCAATGGTGTTCCTTGCATCATCTCTACTTGTCACCTTGGAAATGTTATACTTAGCTTTGGCTTTTGTGCTTCTCTCTCTCAATAAATGAACATTATAACACTACACAAAAGGCTCCTTGAAGGTATTTTTGCATGATAACATTACACTAAAAGAGTTTGTTGAACAATGGGTGAAGCCTTATATGTATAACCTTTCAAACTAACTCTAATCCAAGTATAGTTAGGTTAAATTTAACCACGGTTAAGTTTATTTTAACTCTAGTTGAGTTAAGGATGGGACAAGGAATTAATATTTGGGGCAGAGATCCCATTTATTAAGCATGGCTCTCCATTTCTAAATTTAAAACTCTAAGGGGCATATTTTCAATTCCTTGACTTTGAGGATGATGGCATCATCATGACCTCAATTTGTTTGAAATTTTATTTTTACAAAATTCATTTTCACTAATTGCACATGGAAATTTCACTTAAACATTTAATTGGATTTGCTTAGTTAATTCATTCTGCTTAGTATTTTTGCACTTTAAGAATTGTTTAATTTCCTTGCTTAATGGGTCTAAAGGTCAAACTGTCAATTTGCTAGGTTACAAGTTAACTGGAGATGAATCCATGAGAGATTACTCTTACGTACAAGATAATACCTTAAATAGGGATGCCTCAACATGATTTTGAGCACTAATTATGATGTGTGGATGAAATTGGGACATTCAGTGATTCCTAAATGTAATTTGCATTATTTGGTAGAAATCAAATTGAAATCCAATCGGAACACAATTGTGACCAAAATGGGTTGTCTATAAAAAAATTTGTGCATAAAGATCCAGGGCTTTTCTAACATCTCATTATAAGGATCTCTTCCTCTAATTCCTTGGTGATGATGCAACCATTCTCATAGGCAGCGAAATTTTGTTGGCTTCTCACCTCTTGCTCTCATTGAGGTGGATGGAGTTTGGGTTTTTTTCGTGTTATTGTATCTATATTATTATTGTGCCTTCTCATCAAGGCTCTTTAGTGATAATTGTGGTCTGCAAAAATGTCTTGACTCTTCCTCTGTTTAGGCGATAAGTTTTGACTCCCATAGCTATTGACATACATAATGATTGGGAGGCCACTAATCCCACATAGAATGAGCCATCTTCTTGAGACTTCTTCCCTATCTGAGATGATCCAGCGCTTTTTCATGTTGTTTTTGCTTATACTTGACTATGCTCGAATACACACACACACACACACACACACACACACACACACACACACACACACATTTATTAGTTCCTAACAAAACAGGGAATATAAGAATCATTTGAACAAATAAATTTTTGATTTTAAATATGATATATTATTTTAACAATTTTAAAACTTAACACTAAAATATTAAAAAATATTAATTTGTAATATATTATTATGAAATATTTTATTTGTATCAATATAATAATTGAAAATTCATTTCAAAAGTAACAGTTTTTTTAATATTTTAATGAATATTTGACTTACCCTCATTATTCCAATCTAAATGACAATAATTTTTTTTTATTTCAAATCTCACTCCACCTACTTAATTGTGGCACTCCCTCTTTTCATTATGATTTCTCCCGTGCAATGTGGCTTCTCTAAGGTTCATGATTACTTGGAGTGGTAAGCGTCCTTAAGCAAATTATTATTCAAGCTTCCTTCTCCTTTTTCATTTGGTCCTGGCTCCCATTCATTGTCTTCATCCCCTGTTCGCAATGTGTATTGTTCAACTGCTACTCTAGTTACAGGTGTAACTGTATTTATGTCATTTTAACCCCTTTATGCATATCATCAGATGACTCTTGAAGCTCATGGCATGTGTTTACATGTATGGTAATTTTCTCATCAATAAATGAGATATTATTGCTTTAAGTTTAGCCTCTACGATTGAAAATTTAAAAAGAAAAGCTTATATTCCAAATCAGAATAAGAGAGCTATATTATTTTAACTTTTTAACGAGAATTTGTGAGATCCTAAGTTGGGTTAGGCATTTGAGTAGACTATGAGGATTTCGTTTTTGAATCCTGATTCATCTCAGCCCTAATTAATTGGAGTCTTGGGATTTAGTATAATTTAAGGAATGCTTTTATTGCAGCCTGAATATATCACGTTGGCATTCACGTGACTTGAAAGGATTAGAAAGATTTTTTTCTACAGGCTGATGTGATGATTACAATGAGTGAAAAAATTGTATCAATACAAATGGAGACGATTGCAAAACCAATTTCTCAAAAGTGAGGTGACATTATGGAGAGCTTTTGTCAAGATAGGATTTATATAGGGAGGAGAATTAAGTGTCCAATCTCTTGATGAGTATATTATTTACTAATGATAGACTGGAAAAACCATTATCATCACCAGTTGAAGGGCGATGAATGTTAAGTGGCTAATGGTAACATGTATAGAAATAATTAATTTTATCAGAATGTTCAATACAATCTAGAATATTCTCTTGAAATTTCAATTTAAAATCTATCCATTGTAGCACATTTCCATAAACACCAAAATGTCTAGTTATTGGACATCCGGATGTGAGTTCTTCATTTGGCCAACAGTTATACTTAGGAGATGCAAATATAATATAGCTCATATATTTGTCAGGGAATTTACAATTGGGATATGGATCTATGCTTTAGAATTATGGAAGGCATTTTTTTCTGTATGGCAGAGGAGGGATTTGGATCTTTGCATTTATGGCGACCATCCTATGATTTGATTGTATGTGTTTGTTCGGCTTATGGGTTTTGATTTGTCTTGGCCCTTATGCAATATGATTAACTCAAGTAAATCTGCCTTCCAGTTAACAGACTTTTAAATTTATAATTTTCAAAGTTTTTTAAAGATAGGAATAGCTCTGTAGAACAAAATAAAATCACATTAGATTAAGGCATTGTATGTTATTCAGAGCTCCCCTCTATCCTACACTTAAATCATGACTACCTATGTAGACCATCTAAGTGGCAAATACAGAGTTCGCTGGAGCAGGGGCACCTATGACAAGGAAGGGAATTTGATTATTGCCTCCTAGTAGCGGGATGGTTATGCTAGAAATTGAGTTGTCCAAGGTTCAGGGGTAGGGCAGGACAAAGTAAGGGAATCAAGGTGGATGTCAATGATGTTACAGCTGAGGTGCTCAGATGGAAGGGAAGGGAAGGGAAGGGTAGGGAAGTGAAAGTAGAGATGGTGGACATGAGTTCTTCCACCACAAGGAGGAATGTTTTTACCATGAGAGATAATGTGAAAGAGACTTTGGTTGGAGTACAAATGTTTCGTTATATATATATATATATATATATTTATATATATATTTATTTTGCACACATTTTGAAATTACCTTTAGAATTTGGTGCCTATTCACAAGGCAGAGAGAATACAACATGACTAAAACTGAGTGGTGAAAGTTAATAAAGAATCATTGCTAGTTATCTTGAATCTCAGGTATTTTAAAATATGGTTATTATAAATTATGGACGGGATTCAATCAAAGTATATTTGTAAAAACTCATTTTTTAATGACTTTTTTCTTTTTATTTTTTTAAGGGCAGTTCTTTAAGGTTAGTAAATTATTTTGTTTAGGTATTTTATTTTGTTTTTTATAAAGTTAAATTAAAGAATATATTAATATTTACTCCATATCTTATTTCTTATAAGATGTCTAAATGATAGCCGAACTAGAAATGTACTTTTCATTTAACAAATTAGGTATGCAGTATTAGTAATCTTTCTGATTGATTGACTGATTTGGGCTTAGAAATTGAGGGAATGAAATCAAAACTAATCTATCAGTGTCTATATAGTTGTATACATATTTTTGTTGGGAAGCAAATGCGTACCTACCACTTTTTATGTTAAATCATTTCATGTACTTTTATTTTTATTTTATCTTTTTTCCTTATTAAATATGATGATTGCTTTTTAATTTAAGAATATGTATATTTTAAAATTTTTGGCTTTGCCTAAAAAAATTCTATCTTTAACACAATGGAATCGTATCAATCTTTTTGCTTTATATAAACGGCACCAGGTAATAATCTTGGTAGGTATCATATCAATTTTCTTGTTTTATATGGAGTGTACATGAAGAAAGTCACTAACGCCATTAACCATAAATTGACTGTGCAAATAATATCCATGATTTGGATCACACTCAATGCATGATTTGGATCATTCCTATCCATGAAACCTACCAAACCCTCGCTTTATCTTCGGATACTCTCATTCTGCATAATACATTGTTTGCACAAAACTCCATAGTCTAACGAATGGAGGGCTGCATTGATTTATTACAGAATGGGGATCGACAGAAGAAGGATTATGGTATCGAAGAGGAATTTTCAAAGCTTCATCGTAGAGAAGCTTTCACAGTGTTTTCTAATTCCTTTGGCTTCAAAAATCCTGCAAGAAAGAAGATAAGATTTGTTGGGAGATCTCAGTCTGCCAAAGGGTTTGCTTATCAGAGAATTGGTAAAGAAGAAAGCAGTGTGGAACGAAGAAGAAAGAATTCAAAATGCAGATTGTACATTAAAAGGAAGAGATCGGCATTTCGTTTGCCTCGAATCAGAATGACTCTTCTTGTTGTCTTGCTAAGAAGAGCCATGAAGCTCTTAAAAAAGATGCATCAGAATCCTGATATTGTCTTCTTCGACTCACAATGGGGAATCCCAGTTTTTTATCAGCCTTATTAATTACGATCAGATCTGTTATGGATTACAATTTTCAGATCTGTTATGGCTTACAATGATCAGACCTGTAAATAATCATGCATGATGTTGTCAATTAAGAGGAAAATGTTATTCAAGGAGATGAATGATATTGAAAAAGTGTTCCATGCTTTTGATTTTAGTTTGCGTTGCTTATTTCCGTATCACTGTGCGCTATTTTGTGTTGGTGTTTAAGCTATTGTTAGTAGGGTTATTTTTGCATAAATATATTTATTGGTTCACCTTTTTATACAGTGTTAAGGTTTGTAGGGTATTTATTCACTGTTTGGATAACAGTAACACACTCAAATATTTTTATACTTATGCCATTTTTTTTACAGGTTGTTTTTATCTGAATTATTGAATTTCTTTCGCCAGGTTTTATGATAACGAGAATAATTTAAGCTTTATTCCAAAGATAAAGATGTGCAGGTAGTTGCATCATCGTGGAGTGTCAGTTATGCGATTACGATTTGATTATGATATAGGTTTTAAAAGTTTAATGAATCTCTTATTTTCTCTCACGAGTTTTTGATTTTTTATATGATACAAAGTAGTAAAATAATTTTATTTATGAAATCAGATTTCATAAATATATTTTGATTGTTTATTTTTTTGATTGAAGAGTGTATTTGTATTTATATAAACAAGTATAAAGTACAAAGTTATTATTCAAAAGAATAGGTGGAAAGGTAACATCCCATGAACAAAGTTAAATTGAGGATAAAAATTCTTCATAAAGAAAAAGGTTCAGTAGAAGGTTAATAATGACCACTCAACAAAATATTAAATCAAAGAAACACAAAAACTAACAGAGCATTCATAAAAGCACATAACAATAAAAAGAACAATTAAGCTGCAACAACAAACATGGTGCCCAAAGGAAGCAATGGATGAGGAGGATTTTGTGGCTTGTCACCCCAACCACCTTGAGCAGGGGGGCTTCATCCATAGGTAAAAGTTTCCACTCATCATTTTGTTGTGCATTGTTGTTTTCATCCATGTGTGTATCAAGAGAAATGGCCAAAGCTAGCCACATATACTTGTCCTAAGGGGGAGCACCCCAACACTTGCCATCGGCAATGAAGTGTTGACTGGTGGGGAGAAAGGCCCCTATGTTTATACCTGGAATGTTGTCGACATGAGCTATATCCCCAGCGATCAAGCAAACACTAAAGGTGATTATGTTCCTAGTGAACGTTGTTAGTCTAGCTTTGAATCTAGAGAGAGACATTGGAAATGACAGTAATTTCATTAGTAACAGAAAAACTACGTTTCATTTCCTCATGATTAAATAAAGCATTGTTCCTAGCTTTCTAGATTTAAAATAAAATATCAACATAAAAAATATGTCAAAATCTATTGTATCTTGCATGAAGCAGAGCAAAGTACCACAAGAGAGCCATTTTCCACATAAAGAACTTAGGTATAAACGGCTAAAAAGGGTATGAATCCAATACCATGCTCACTGAGCATGAGAATTAAACCTAAAAAGGTGCTTAATAGATTTGGGCTGATGACATGCTAGGCAAATAAGATTTGAAACCCCCATGTGTTTAGGCCACTCAACCATTAGCAAATCCTAGTAGAGGATGCACCAAAGAAAATGGGCCTTTTTAGGTTCAATGGAAGCAACCCACATATTGCAAAATATTTTGAACCAAACCCCATGGATGGATCAGAGGTTCCATCGATGATTAAGAGTATCATCCTGAATATGCTTGGGGCTAATAATTTGTACCCTAGCCAAGGAAAATAATGAGAAAAAAGAGTGGTCATAGGCTAATGCCAGTCTTTCCACCAAGGAGTAAGAGACTTGACTCCAATCTTCTGAAGATACTCATAAGGTATGGAACTTTAAATTTTAGCAATAGATTCATCATATGTATTATTTAAATTAAGTTTGTTCTAAACTGGCATCCAAGAGAACCAAGCATGGCTCCTAGTGCAAAAGAGATCCCCAATGGTTTTCACATAATCTTAACCCTTTAATCCAAGGGACCAAAGCAAAAGGAATGTTATGAAAATTCAGGCAATGAAACCACCAAAGGAAATGAAAATTAAGGGTAAGACGATTCTTTAATCCCTCGCCTAACTAAATTAGATGGGGTTCAATTTTTTCCCAAGCTTTCCATATACTTTGAATGATAAAGCTACCCTGAATTTTAACCAAAATTGGGGTAATAAGAAGAGTATGGAGACCAAGGCTCTGCCAAGAACATCTGCCACAAGGGTTACACTCAAAGATATAGTGATGAAGCAATATATTTTAGGCTTCATCACCTTTTAGCCCATGAATAACCCATTTAATGTTGTGAACTAGACCTTGAAGCTTGATGTCTAGAAGACCCAGACCACTTCCCTCCTTAGGCCTACAACAAACTTACCAAGAAACTCTATGAATGCCCTTGTGCCCTTCATAATTGGCTGAAGGATGTCTCTTAGGAGCTTTTCTAGCATACTATAGGTAGTATTAGAAGGAGCCCAACATGAATAATAGTAAACATGTGTAGCTGCCAAGAGCTTAAAATAAATCTGAAACTTGGCCACTAAAGATAGAGGTTTTGTGATCCAAAAGGAGATTGTTTCTCAACTATTTGAACCATACAAGAGCACAACTTAGAATGAGATCCCCGAAAAGTAAAATGGATGCTAAGGAAAATTAATGAGACCCTTGGAAGAAGCCATTACCATTGATATCCCTCCAACCAAGGGGATTTGGTACCAAGGGTTTAGAAATAAAACTAAGCTTTTCTCCATTGAATAGAGGATCTAGAATCCAAACAAAAGATATGAATAAAATCTATAGCATTATTGATCATCTCCTCCTCTTCCTAAAGATAGAGAAAAGAGTCATCAACAAAATACCCATCTATAAATTAGTGATTACATTGAGGGAAAGAGATGTCTTTCAATAAACCTCGAGATGCATAAGTATCAAGCAGATAGCTAAAACCCTATACTACTAAAATATAAAGCGAAGGGCTTAAGGAATACCCCTTTTTGATATATCTATGATGTTCAAAATGAGAAGACTGATCTCTATTGATGGTGATACACACCCAAACATCTTGGAAAAGTAAGTTAATTATTTGTACAAACCTTAGACCAAATCCAACATCATGAACCATGAGCATAATAAAGGGACACTCAATGTGGTCATATGCCTTCTCAAAATCAATATTAACAAATAAGGTCTTTTGATTACAAACATGAGCACATTCCATTCCTTCTCAAACAATAATGATATTGTTTATAATGTATCAATGTTGGATAAAACCTATTTTTTCACTTCTAAAAATTAAGGGAAGAAGATGGTTAAGTCTGAGAGCCAACGACATAGCAATAATCTTGTAAGAGACATTAAGAAGAGTAATTATTCACTAGTTGGAAATAATCTCAAAATCCCTAGCTTTAGGGATGAATTTAATGTTACCTTGATTTATGAGAGGTCCAAAAGAATTCATTAACATTGATTTAGAGTAATCTTTATGAAGATCATGACCAAAAGTATCCAAGGGCTAATATAACTCACATGGGAAACCATCAATGCTTGGGGCTTTGTCTATAGCCATTTGCATAAATGCCTAATGAAGGTCACTTAGGGTTAAAGACCTATCACAAGCAGTCCATTGAGCATCATAAAATTTAAAAGGAGCAGTTTGGAGACACTAAGTAGATTAGCTTCAAGCTCAAAGTAATTAGTTTGGGCTAAAAAACCCAATGATAATGAAGCAAAAAAGGCCTACAGATTATCAAGGAGTTTGGTAAGATGAATAGATCCTTCCTTGATAGATTTAATCCTATCATTAGCCCTTCTATAGTGCAAAAGATAAAAGAATTTATTGGTGACCATATCCCCAATTTTCTCCCAATGCATTAAAGCTTGCAGTTGATCCCCTTTGGCTTTATGTACTTCCTCAATTTGTAGCTTATTATGCTAATGAACAACTTGGGTTTGTAGATGAACATTAAAAAGAGAGGCTCAATTTATTTTGAAAATCAAATGTATTCATGGTTTATGGCATTATGAATATGCCACCAAAAAATAGAAGCTTAATTTCCATACATACAAATAAAGGTGGTACTACGAGCAATAACATTTATCGACCATTGTGTCTAGCCAATATCCCTTGTAGGTCTGGGAATGAGATTCCAAATTTTGATGATGTGCCCAATAATTATTTCATGTTCAAGGTGGCAGTGTTGAGGTAAAATTAGAACAAAATTAGCTTCACCTAAGGGATAGACCAATACACATCAAAGCAAATAGTGTGGTGATATGATAGAAAAGTGTCAGGGAGCATTAACACCACCTTATCATGAGTAGGAGCAAAAAAGAAGAGATCTTATTCAGTGAATAGATATTGGTCAAGTCATTGAATGATCTAATCCTCTACTTGTTGAAAATTGAATCAAGGAGAGTAAGAAGAGTCTGAGTTCTTATTTTGATGGTGGTTTGGATGGAACACATCGAGTTTGTTGTGCATATAGAACCATTCTTCCTTTTCACCATCACACCATCAAAAATGGAAGATGACCTTTTGTATCCTTAGGAGATTAAACCATGTTAAAGTCCCCATATAGGATCTAGTGAGCATATGGAAGTGAATTTGCTAACCATATCTAAATCAAGTCCCACTCCACAACATCATTAGAGGCATATAAATTAGAAATCCTAGTGATGTAAATATCAAAATCAAATAAAGTCAATAAAACCTGATGGGTGGAGTCAAACCCCCAAGAAATAATGTGCTGAAAAAAGAGTTCTGGAGTTAGAAGTGTGATGGCCCCACCACGACCAACCTCAAGCATGGTATTCTAACAAATGGTTCCATGTCAAATTATTCATGTATAATTCTATAGCAGAAAGTTAGAGATACTGACCTCTTGTAAATAAAGAATTTTCATACTTTTTAAGAGCTAACAATTATTCCTGACTGCATACTTACACAACATATCAATAAGGCTCCAAACATTCCATGAATAAACTAATGTTGGGAAATATCGAGGTTCATGTCATTTTCCTCTATGAGATGTCCAAGGGAAACAAACTTGTGGAAAGTAGGTTTTTGCATCACGTAACCACTTAGCTGAAATGGTTTTCTATTATGGGAAACATAATCATCTCCATGAGAAGGGGAGGGGCTTTTAGAATGGTGAAGGACCACTTTATGATCTATGGAACTGATGTTTTGATATTCTTCTGATGAAAACACACTAGGAAGGGGTTGTGATAAGGAAGTTGTAGGTGGTGAATCTACAAAAGTAGCAAACACTTGAGGTGTGCACATAATTGTAGGAGAAGCCTTGTTAGGCACAACATATTTTCCACCAGAGCTAGGGCATTTAGAGTCACGATAGGATGATATGTAGATGGTTGAGGTTTACCACCATATTTTGCCTAATTATTATTTTTATTTGTGACTGTGGTCCAACTGCCATTTTTACCATTCTAAGGGTGATCTTTAGGTTCATCTTTTTCTTGAGGAGCAGGAGGAACATGCACCATCAAGGGACATTGTAGGATCATATGGTCTAAGGATTTGCACTGAAAATAGGTTTTTGGAAAATTGATAAATAGTAGGTTTACCGAGAAAAATGTTTATCCCCAATTTGAATGTCAATGGTCTCTTTGAGATCCTAAGCCAAATCTACTTCCACACAAACCCTTTTTTGGGGATGAGGTATAAAAAAATTGGTTTGTTAATGATTTATGAAGTGCCCTATGGGTTTTATGAGTTGGTCAATAAAAGCCCCAAGGTGGAAAGACAAGCCATGAAATTCAACCCAAACTAGGATTTCAATTTCTCTTGTTTTGAAACTTGAAAGTCTTGGGTGCAATGAGGAAAAACAATTAGAGTGTTGTGTATAAACCAAAGACCATTAGTAATAACAAATTTAAAGTTTCTAGGTTGTAAAATCAAAACAAGAAGCCTTTGGTAAGGTTTTAGATTCCTTTTAGTTTCACACCATGTCCTTGCAATGGTTATGAACCCATTGTTTTGAAAAATTCTCAGGGGGGATTCTTCTCAGAAAATAAGCTACTAGGGTAAAGTTCTCAAACAAAATTGCAAGATTTTTCAAATTTAAGAAGATCAAGAATAACTTTAGGTAATGGAATGTATGGATTATCATACTTACCTCATGAAAGACTTTTAGAATGAATTCCCTCACTTGTTTAAATGCCATGTTCACTTGTACATGCTCCAGGTTTATCTCTATCTAAAGATGCAGAGATAGTGGCAAAAGACATTAAAATAGGGGTACCCACTACCATCCAAACGACAAATCCACAATAAATGCATAATAAAGATGAGTCCTTCTTATATCTACAAAATGATCGACAATATGATAGAAAGCTTAGAGACTCATCAATGTAAAGCGACAAAACCTAAATTTCAAAAAAAAAATAGTAATTTTCATTCATTAGTAACATATAATATTTACCATGGGCTGCTAAAACAATTAAATATTTGTGTTATTTCCAACTAATAATCTTTTATTCAAAAATAGAAAAAATAAACATAACAAAATATCACAAAATAACAATTACATGCCAATGATTTTGAGAACATATTTTCATATTGATTTTTAAAATGGTTCAATGGAACATATTATTTATCATTCCCAATCAAACTTTATTTTCTAATCCAAAAGTTTTTTTTGGGTCATTTTTTGATTTCACCTGAGGATCAAAAGATTTGAGAGATAATGGTGTCCTAAACACCACTCTATATCAATAAATACATTGTACATCACTAAAAATAAAGTTTTGTCTTCATTCCACATAAGGTTTATGAATAATTATTGCACATTACTTATTTTAAAAAAGTGTTTATCATCCATAGGGTTTAAAAAGGATATTAGAATATTTGTTAAGACTTACACACTTACATAAGGTTTGTATAAGGATATTCGAAGATTTGTTAAGATCGGATTTGTAGGTATTTAATGTAATCAATTTATTAAATTAATTTGTATTTTAAAATATAAATGTTTTTTCAAATTTCTAAAGTTTTATTATTATTATTTTAAAATATATTATATTTTAAGGAAAAAATAATTTTCTATTTTTTTTTATTAATATGAGAATAATGACAAAACTAGTTTTTAAAGAAATTCAAATATTTATGAGACTAAAAAATGGATTCATTGATTTTTTTGGTCTCATTATTTCCTAATTTAATTAAAAAATATATTTTAAGTTGTGAACATTGAAACCATGATGTGGCTCTTTTTATTTTTTTCATCCTTGTTATTTGTTTTATCTTCTAATTGTCATCATGAACATCTATGTTAAGCGTTGATGTTCCTCTTCAATATTATCATCATTTGTAAACTTGAATGCATTAGTGACCATGAATTTGAGGACATACTCTATCTTTGTAAATACTACATTTGAGAATGGCATGGAACTCTCTGAACCTAATTCCTTTATGAAATTGATGTTGTAATTTTTTTTGATGTGACCTTTTAAAAATCAAGAAAATTATTGTTATCTATACTAGGGGAACATCACACAATGTAACTGATGTAGATGCACATTTTGTCTTTCAATTTCTAATTAGACACTAGCATTTTGCCATTAGACTCAAACGTCTTGCGTATCATAGACAAACATTTTTAACAATTTTGCATTTTTCTTATTGACAAAGTATCTTTGTTAAGATGTTGATTTCTTTGCAATATAGCCAAGAGCCTCCATAGAATTATGTATTTACTAAGAAAAATATTTAGAAATATTGATATTATTGTCTTTTTTATTCATATCATTATCATAGTCGATTTCAAATTCAATTCACATAATGACACTTAAAGGTTTGGGTTTTATTTTATTTGCATGTAATAATCTCTTATTCAAACCTATGTCTATAGTGACCACTATAAGATTTTCTAAATTTTAATGTCTTAAATTTTATAAACATGGCCACTTTCTTATATAGCCTAAGGATTTAGAATTTAATTTATATTTGTTTTCTCTTTCATATTTTCTAAGTTTGAGGTCCTTTTATGTTTCCTAATTCTAAATATCCATTCACATAGCTTAATTAGATGGACAATTCCACATTTATATGTGTCATTTGGGCCCATTTTTAAATCATAGACATCAACTTCAATTATGTTGTTTTCACAATGTAATAGGTTCGTATACATCCGAAAACTTCAAAATGGTATCATGCGAACCTATGACTCTAAGATTTTGTGGGATCTCCACATTTCTAATCTTAAGGCCACCTAATTTAAAGTATACTAATCCCATAACCCCATTGATTGTATTTTAATTGAGAAAAAAAAATTAAACCTATATTATTTATATGTTAGAACTAATATTATAATAAATCTACACAATTATTTATGATACCAACAAATATAAAAAATCACTTTATAAAATTTATAGATTTTGTACCCTGACCCAAATCACCACATGTACCACCCTATGAACCTGAAATTCACTAAACATTGATGATGTCTTTAATATTTCCTAAGTCACTTAAACCTTTTAAAATTATAGACCCAACCAAAATTATGTCGATTTTCATAAACCTTGACATAAGAGACCGCCCCATATGGATTCCCAAACCTCTTAAAAAAATATAAGAGACCGCCCCATATGGATTCACAAACCTCTTAAAAAATATAAGAGACCGCCCCATATGGATTCACAAACCTCTTAAAAAATATAAGAGACCGCCCCATGACCTCGTGAATATGAGAGTCCATAGATCTCTTGCATGTCCCCTTTAAACAAATGATTTATGTTGTCCCACAACCGAGTGACTCTTAAGACTCTGTGGATCCACCATATGTCTCCTCTATAGGCATAAAGTTTTTTTTTATTGAATTTGATTCTTTGACCTCATGACCTCTAAGTGATGTCCACGTGGATTGTGATCATAATTTTATTAAAAATAGTTGGCGGCATTTGGTTTTAATATATTTTAATTATAATCCCAGCCAATCTATGTATTTATCACCACTTTATTAAAGTCTTGTTACGTGTTATTCATTTCACTCCTTAGGTGGAATGGACAAGAGAAGGGAATGATATTTTAGGAACTTATATTGAAAAGTAGTTTTTTTAAAATTATAAATATCAAGTTAAAATTAGAGTAAGATAGAATAATTAAATGTATTTAATGTTTTTTATATTTATTATTTATATAATTTTTATTTGATATTAATAATTATAATGTAAGGGAGTTAATAATAAAATTATTTTTAAAACACTCTAGATGTGTTTGTTAATAAGAGGAGGAAAGGTAAATAGGATGATTGAGTTTAGGGTAGAATGTGAAAACTTTAAACAGGTAAATTATATTAATCATTCTTTCTTTATTAAAAATGTATAATTTTTTAAAATGGATTATCAAATGATAATTAATGAGTTAGAAATAGGTAAGCAAAATAATGACACGGGCTTGAGTGAATAAGTTTAAGGTGAAAAAAGGTTTCACTTTATGGATGAAATGTTGTGCATTCAAAGACCAAAAATGTCACCTAGTAGAGGAGATCAATGATGTGAATAAATGGTTGGGCTTCAAAGTTGGATTTGGCTCTGGAGGAGTAGGTTTCAAGGAAGTGTCTTGGATTAGAGAGGATCCAGAAATTGGAGGTCTAGCTGAACAAGTGGGCTCGGATGAAGGGGTGGCAATAGGAGCAAAATGAATCCCCCTAAGGGATGGTTCTTACTATTAATCAAAGAAGCCAAGTCACCTAGGTTAGAGTAAGCTGAGACGGTTTCTAGTGTGCTCTTTGGAAGGGTTGGTAATCAAGAATTCTAAGGAACTAAGTTGGGAAATGGAATTTTTTTAATAAAAAAGTTCATGTTTTAAAATAACGATCCCTAAATTGAAAATGTGTTGGTAAATTGTAGGCCATTAGTGAGATTGACGCCTGTGTTAAGAAACACTATGGGAATGATACAAAGGTAAGTTTTTACCCAATGGATTTTTATGTTTGTCTAAATGAGGAAGCCAAGAAAAACATTCTAAAAATACTATTTTGGTCAATGGGTGGAGTGGACCTTTGGTTGTAGTGTTGGATCCCTAATTTTGATCCACTCTCTGCCCAGAATGGTAAGTTTCCAATATGGATTCATTTTTATGGTTTTCTAATGGAAAATTGGGGTTAGGGTGATCTTCGAACAATGGCTAATATTTTTGGGGATTTTATTGATCTTGATCAAATTTAAAAAGTTGGGGTGTTGGATACCTAAGCATGAATTAAAATCATGATGGATCTTGATAATGAAATCTTGGACAATATTATTATCAAATCCCTTGGTAGAGAATGGAAGTAGTGTTTTGATATTGATAAAATCCCCTTTAGATAATTCAAGTGTGGTTGTCTGGGACATATTTCAAAATTTTATAGATTACCATCACTTGGCTCTTTGAAGATTTGCATGGTGGTTAAATATGCTTAGCAACCAAAATGAAGCCAATAAAAATAATTTTTGGGAAGTTTGGAGAAAAGGAGCCCTGCCCAAGGTTTGTAACCTAGGGCACATCATCATATCATCAAGATTGTTGAAATAGAAGTGATTATGGATAAGCTAGATAAAGGGGCAAGTGTGTTTATTACTGCATTGTTGAAAGTTTATGATCTTATCACTATTGAAACATAGTCTATTGAATACATTTTTCAATCATCCCACTCCTCCATGAATCCTGAGGGGTGGTAAGATTTTGGTTCCACTTGGTGAAGATGTGGAAATTATGGGGTAGGGCCTTGGGTCCAAAAAATCAACTTTGGAAAATATAAATGGGTCAAAGTTGGTGGAAAGCTCCTCAGAGTTAGAGGAAGTGGGCGATATAGAAGATGAGACAAATTTGAAGGAGGTGATAACTATCTCCTAATCCTCGTATGTTCTTTCTCATCCAAATTGGGGTCCTTATAAGAGGAGAGGGAAAAAATAAGCTAAAGATAAAGTTGTAGGGGAAGTTTGGGATGGAAAATGAGGTATAGTTCAAAGATATGTTGATTCTAAAATGTGGGTGGTGGATGTCCCTTCTCTAGAGCAATGGAACTTTTCTCCTATAATGTTAGGAGCCTTAACACCCCTAACAAAAGATACTTGGTGATGTGTCTTTTATTGGTAGAATCTCTTGATGTGGTCTATATCCAATAAACCATGTTAAATTTAGAGGAAGGATTTTGATGCATAAAAGTTGGACTAGGTGGGATAGATTTTTTATTGTAGTTGTTGGGGCCTCGAGTTGTTTGGCAGTGCTTTCATCTCCACTTTTGGTTAATTTCTCCCTACTTATGTCTAGATCTATTTAGTAATTAGGTCAATGTTATAGCATTTCCTCAGACATAAATTTTCTTATTTTGAATGTTTATGGTCCAAACGTACCTCCTCTCAAGGCCCTCCTATGGAAGGATTTGTCTGATCTTTTTTCTCAATTCCTAGAAGAGAAGGTGGTCATTGTTGGTGATTTTAATGCCATTCTACTTCCAGTAGATAATATGGAGGATTTAGATCATATATCTTAGTCCCAAATCTATTTTGATAGGTTTATTTCATCCAATGCTCTTTTAGACATTATTCCCAAAAGAGGTATTTATACTCAGACTAGTAGACGACCTGGGTTTTCAACATTACTAAGTGACTGGATAGGTTTATAATTTCACTTTAGTGGTTGGAAAAAATGATTATTATAAAGTGTTATTATTCCAATTTTGTGATCAGATCATTTCAGAGTTAAACTTTGTATTTATATAGATATCCCTCTTGATCGTTGCCCCTTTAAATTTGAGTTGATATGGCTACAAGATCCCTCTATTCATCAGTCTCTCAAGTCCTAGTGGAATTTTTATCCCTTCGTTCCTGGCTCACTTATGTATAGAATGACTAAGAAGCTGAAATTTATCAAAGGATGTCTCAAACAGTGCAATTCTAATCATTTCAAAAATAATTTTCGAGAAAAGGTCAGTGTGGAAAATGAATCAAGATAGTTAAACAAGGTTATTTTGAGTGTAGGCACAGATACAAATGATTTTGAGGAGGAAAATAGATTTCTGAAACAGTATGAAGAGTTATTGATCAGAGAAGAGATTTACTGAAAACAAAAATCTAGAGTTCATTGGTTGAAATAAGGGGACAAAAACTCATATTTTTTTCACAATAGCACCAAAGCCAAGAGGAGAATTTCTAGGATTTCTAGCTTTCAATCTTAGATGGGAGAGTTGATAGAATCTCAAACCATTATATGTAAATATGTTGAAAAATTTATTTGAGAATTTGATTTATGGGAAAGAGGCTTCAAATTTGTTTGTTCAAAATGAATTCTTGAATTTCATCCCCAAATTGGTTTTAGCTAAGCAAAACATTAAATTAATTTCACCTTTCTCTCTGAAGGAAGTAAGGTTGGTGGTTTTCTATATGGCCAAAGATAAAGCCCATTGTTTGGATGGTTTTATGGTAGCTTTCTTTTAGTCTTTTTGGGATTTTTTGGGCACTGATATTCTCGACATGGTTGAAGAGTCACATTTAAGGAATAAGGTGAGATGAGATCTTAATGTCATCTTCATCTCTTTGCTTCCAAAGGGTGATTCCTAGGAATATTTTCATTCTTATCAACCTATTTCTTTTTAAAATATTATTTTATAAGATAATTTTGAAATCAATGACTGCACAACTCAAACCTTTGATGGACAAACTAGTCTCCAATGAGCATCTTGGGTTTGATCCTGGACAAAACATTTGTAAGGTATCATTATTGACCATGAGATTATCCATTATCTCATTCGTAATCATCATAAAGGTATGTTGATCAAATTAGATATCAGTAAAGCTTATAACTACATCAATTGGTCCTTCCTGATAAAAGTCCTTAAGCATTTTGGCTTTGAATAAAAGTGGTGCAAATACATATTTAGATGTATTGTTGGTCCCAAGTTCTTTATTCTTATCAATGGCTACCTTGCAAGGTTTCTTGGTGCTACCAGGGGCCTTAGATAAGGTGATCATCTTTCTCTCTTCCTTTTTATTTTCATTGTAGAAGGTTTGGGTAGAGTGGTGGGGTACGTTAAATCAGCAGGGAGGATTAGAGGGATTAAAGTGGTGGAAAGAATGGGAAGTTTAACTCTTCATTAGTTTTGCGATGAAACTTTTTTTTTGGGCTAGGTAATGGTCGATGAAGCCCTTAAGTTCAAATACATTTTGATTTGATATGAGAAAAATTCAAGTCAATTTGATAATGTTAAAAAATATGAAATTTATTTCATCAATTATTATTCTTAACATTAATAGGCCATCTCACTATATTTGGGTTATAAAATTGGCAAGATTCCCTATAATTATCTTGGTGCACCCATTTTAGTTGGTGTAGGGAAGGTTTCCTTGTGGGAAGGCATGATTATCTATTTCAAAATTCATCTAGCTTCTTAGCAAGGAAAATGGTTGTCTCTTGTTGGGAAATTGACTTTGTACAAATTTATTCTTAGTGCTTTACCTACATACTATTTTTTTATTTTACATCTTCCTATTCAAGTGTTTAAATAGATGAATAAAATCATAAAGGAATTTTTTGGTAGGGTAATTGCGAAAAAAAGAAAATTCCAATTCTCAAATGGAATGCATGTGTAAACAATAAAATTTGGGAGTAGATGGTGTAAAGGATTTGCATCTACACAACATCACCATAGGGCCAAAATTGGGTTGAAACATGCTTGCTTATCTTGAGACCCTTAGGTTCATATTGCTTTGATACAAATACCTTCACTCAGAAGTTACTTAGATCATGGTTAACATTGCCAATCCACCTAATAGTTCATATATGTATGACTTTATTCTAAAATGTAGGCATATAATTTTGGATCATGTTGCATGTAATGTAAATAGTGTGTGTAATGTTGATTTATGGTTAGACTCTTGGAACAGACACAAAGCTTTGGCTGGGTGCTTTTAGTTGGATGAGGCCCATGCATATCTCACTAATATATAAGGCAAAAAAGTGGTGGATTACCTTGAACTAATTATTTGGGATGGCTTTTATAATTGGCAATGAAAAAAATTGGAGCACCTTCCCATTCCAAAATCTCAAACAAAAATTCTTTCTCAGTATTTATATTTATAAAAGGTTTTTATCAATACCAAATAAGATGTCTTGCATTGAAGTGGTGACAAATCTAGGTTTTTCATTACCATTCTAGATTATTAGATGGTAAAGGCCATTGATCCCATTGTTGAGTAGGCTCATCCTCTCTATTGGAAGAAGGAAGGGTTCAAGAAAGTATGCACTTTTACCTTATTGATAGTTCATTGCAAGATCCTTTCAAAAGAATGTCTAAGGAAACATGGGGTGATTGGGACCATCAAGATATTGCTTGTGTAAAAATGAGGAAGAAAAGGTAGATCACTTATTGTTCAATTTCCCTTATATTATGTGGTGTTGGTCCTAGAGATGCTTTAAATTTGGATCATTATTGGTGGGTGCTCCTTTTCCTTAAATCTACCTTCACATCTTAGACTCATGGGGACGTCAAGCATTCTCTATTCAACCTTTGGTGGTTAAGTCCATCCATTCTCATATGGAATATCTTGAAGGAAATAAATCAATGTATTTTCAAAGGAAAAGAATGGCCTTTATACATGGTACTAAAAGATACAAAGGTGTCAATTTATGAGGTCATATCCTCTCATATCAAACGTAGAAATGGTAGGCTTACAAGTTAAAACATGATAATGTGTGGGAAGTGGAAAAAATTGAATACCCCCACCCCATTAAAAGGTCACTAGTTGTGACTACAGAAAATTAATAGAGAGGGAATTATTTCATTGCCTCCAATGCTCAAGTGGTTGAAATTAAAATTTGGCGGGGATTCTTGAGGAAATCTAAGAGCTCCAGGGGTAGGCTATGTAATCAAGGATTGTATTGGTTCTATGATTCACACAAATTACATCAAATTAATTAATGGGATGAACAATGAGACTAAAGCAAAGGCATTGGTAGCTAGTTTTAAAATGGTCATCTCTAATGGCATTGATATGTTCAAAATTGAAGGGCGATCTCAAATTGTTATATGGGCATTATTGAAGGAAGTGGATAAATCTTGGAATCATAATAGCATTTTGGAGTCTGCTTGGTTGATATTTATGTCATTTACTATTTGGGTTAACTCTTACTATTATTATGAATCCAATTATATGGCTAACTTCTTGGCTAATATGAGGATTATCCAATTAGAAAATCAACACATGGAAAATAGCTGCATCATTTGGGAGGAAATGAAAGGAATCATGTTTATTTATTTCATCCCTTGATATGGAATAAATTGCTTGTGTGGGATTCTCACCACAGTTGGTTTGCATATGGTATAATGATTTTCAAGATCATTTTGGGCTAGGCTTATGTAAACTCAGAATCATGCCCAAGATTTTATGGTGCATTTTGGAAGAATGTATTTTTTTCCTCCCCTCAGTTATTTATCTCTCATTTTCCAAGTTTTGTTATCACATTTATTTCCTCATCATCCTCTGTATGTTCAATATGGACCAGGGTGTGTTAGAGGTTATGATTCTGGCAATGACTTTTGACAAATGAAAATTAAGGGAAATGGCTTTCAATAGATTTGTGTCCCTTAGGCATCTCAAGAAGGTATGTTGGTTACCAAAGAAAAAGGTGATGTAAGTTGTGTGTGAATTAATATGGTAATCCCTATGTCATGATAGTCTAAGAATCAAGGTTAATTTATACATTGCCTCGTTATTTATGATAAATTTATTGGTGCTTATGGTGGACAAAGCTCATGTTCTTGAACTCATGGAGATTTTAATTTTTTATGGTTGTAGGATGGGTATAGTAGAGTCTCTCTCTAAATTTTACAATGACCCTTTTGAGATCCAATTTTTTTCTAAAAAGGATGGGATTTGCTTTATCTTGATCTCCATTTTTAGCGCATTAGAGGAAGAATTCATCAACTTGTTGTGGTATCTAAAGGAAATGCATGAAGTTTTCCAAAAACCTTCTATAATGGGATGATTTCTTTGATAAAGACCACTAGATAAGGAATTATACCCTATTATAAGGTTGGAGGCATGGGTGGTAGTGCATCAATCCATGACTAGGGTGGAGGTGGTAACATTTTTGGCTCACAGGATGTTTTAGGTAAAAATCTATTCCCCATGCTGGATTTTACTTCCTTATCCTTGACTGTCTCCCAGGACGATTTAGGAATCACTAGATCATGTTCTCACTCATGTTCTACATGGGGATTGTCATCATCTCATCTTTTTAGGGTTGTCTCAAACTTGAACAATAAGACTCAATGTCTTAGGTTGTCATGGTGTAGGGTTTTGGGCATGGTCGATGAGTCACAACATGTTGCTTGGGTTAAAAAGGAGATAGAATTTGGGTCCTTTTAATATATTGACATCTCAAATTAATATTATTTATGGTTATATCTATGTGTATTTAGACATTGACTTATGTATTTTAGCTTCTTATTTGTTTGGCTGGTGGTTATATTTGTCACATCCTGATTTCTCTATCTTAGCTTGATAACCTTTTATCCATGGATTATTATGGTTGTTAAATTAATTAATTAATATTTATTTAATCTATAAGTCATATGTTATTATGGTACAGTTGTATTTTACTTATATTACATGATTAAATTGTTATGAGTTAGTTATACTTGCATATTCCTTATTATGATCATGTTGTTAGTTTATAAAGTAGTATTTTATGGTTATATGAAGATATTATGGGACAAATACCTTATTTATCATGAGTTGGGTATATGATAGATCCATAAATAAGATAATGATAGAGGGAGAGCATCATCAAAGAGGATGGCGTAGATGGAGGTGTTGGGGGATGACAGGGAAACAACTAAAAACCCATTCACACATCATAAAAGTTAGCATTCTTTATATGCATTTCTTGAATTATTATTTGTAGTATGTCATTTATATTATCTAAATTTAGATGATTTATTATGTGCTTTAGTTCTAGTCTAGTTTCAGTTTAATGCTTATGTGGATCTATTTGTGTGATTGCATTATGGTTGTAGTACATAGATTGAGTGCAAAATGTTGTTTTACGATCATGTCTTGTTATTGTATCCATGATTGCTAATGATACTGATTTAATGTAAAAGTAAATATGTATGTTTAGTATTTACCTACTACTACTTATAGACTAACTAGAGTGTCTTTACAATGTCTTAATACATTATCTGATTATTATGATATTAGATAAATATCATTGTTTCAACTTAATGCCATGGTATATAAAAGATAGTTAAAGACATTTTGGATAGTCTATATAGTGGTAATGACAAATAATTATGTTTTCATAATATCATAATGTTTGATGTTAGTGTAATGGTTGTTTGATTTGTTATTATAGTCAAAATCTTGTTATTTAATTTACATTAGTCACTTTTCTATTCAAAGTCATGATAGTGTTGATTCATGCAAAGTTGATATAATAACTACCTAAGCTATCCTATGATTTAACCTTAACTAATGGGGTCAAATATATTGGCATTAAAATATGAGTTTGTGGTTTTTGACATTTTAATAAAATTATGAGTTATCGACATTATTTATAATGGTTTTGTAAGTGAACTTTGTAAAGTTGATACACAAGGCATGTTAAGTCAAAGCACCATGTAGATATTAGAGGATTAAAATAATAATTAGGTTGTTTTGGAACATTTTAGTGATTAGGGATTTTTATTTATTTGTTTCAAACTCAAATTAACCTAGATTAGCAAATAGATTTGTGACCAATGGGGTTTTGCATGATGGGAAGTATGGAGAATTGTGAGTCTAATGCTACAATTGAATACATTGAATGTAGAGAGAGGTTGATGGTGGAATGATAATAAGAAGAAGATAGAGAGAAGGGCACGATAGAGAAGGAGTGGAAGGAATGAGCAAAGAAAAGTAATGAAGAGGTATTCTGGACCAATAAATTATAAAATTAGAAGCTCTATTTTAAGGTTGGTAATGAACTTTCATTATTTGGTTCTTAGAATAAAGTAAATTTTGTATATGTCTTACTAGGGTTTTTGGGAAATATCTTGATTTATAGTTTAAAAGATATATATTTAGCCTTGTAGATGGCTTAACCATCCACATAACTAAATCTATACCCCCAAATTCTTAGGACTGTGCGTATTTAATATGGGAGAATACGTTTTAATTTTGGTTTAATTACTATAATTCAAAAGTAATGAAATTCAACATTTTTATACTCAGGTTATAATATGTACAAGATGGAATGTGCTTTGCTTGTTTCAAAAATCCTTAAGATTATATATATATATATATATATATATATATATATATATATATATATATATATATATATATATATATATATATATATATATATATATATATATGATGGACTATGTACATTAGTGTCAAAACTTTAAGCTTATATATGGTATTGATTGTACCAAAACCCTAAGTGAATATATATAATTGGATTATGAATATATCTTAGAAACCCTATGAAGGTAAACATAGGATTGAGTAAGTTTATTTTTAAAGAATAAACCCTGAGCTCATATGGATGGGTTATATATATTTGTAACCTTGAGCATAATATGAATGGACTATTTAAGCTTTTTGAGACCTTGTGTTATTAAACTTAAGTGTGTGAAATTTGGTTATGGATGGAATGATTGTTAAAAATTTCACCATCCAAAGGGGAATTTTTGTGTGTGGCCACATTCTATGTAAACAATAATTTCATATTAAAATGGAATTATTTTTAGAAAAGGAAGTATAGATTGTATATTCATGTAATAAATATTTTAGGTGAAATGGATACACAAATTTTAGGATATATGAACATACACATATATGCATGTCATTATACATTATTTTTATTATGTTTATGTGGATATAATTTAGGTTCAATCCCTTTTTGTGTCTAGATCCTTGTAAGTTAAGGTATATTTAATATGTTTCTTAAATTTAACGACTAAGTCAAATCTTTAAAATGAGAATGAAACTATATGAGTGAATTTTCTTTACCAGTCGAAAGAAACCAACAGGTTTGATTTAGATTGTATTTGTTTATTATATGGTTATTCTAAATTTGAGTCATTATATTAAACTTGGTAACTGGTTGGTCAAAAATTAAATATTATACCCATTTTAAAATAAACTTGGACTATGGGTAAATGAGGGTATATGTGTTTATGATTAATTTTTATTTAAAATGAAATATGTCATGTAAGTGAATATAAAGGAATAAAGAATAGGGGATTAGTATGATAATAAATATTATATGTGATTCTGTTATGCGAAATTCTTATAGATATTCATTTTGATTTTTTATGAACTATATGAAGTTCATAATGGAATATATGAATTAAATGTATAAAATTGGTATATATTATACTTTAAGGTGACAACATACATATACTTGGAGCATAATGGATACATTGTTAGTTTATGATAGAACAATATTTTTGATATATGTCTTTTGACAAGGATAAATGGTGTACATATTAATATATATGGATTATAGTTGATTCAATGTCATGAATTGATAAATATATGGTATATATTAATTTTAATGATATGTATGCTTACAAATATGGTAATTGATACGACTGTTATTTATGTTATAAAATCTATGAATTAGCATATTGTGTTTATATGCATATAGTTCAATAAATGTATAACTAGTTAATATAAAAGATGGGTTATTGTTTAATATGAGTCTTAAAATTATTAGGAGTTGTTTATTTTAATTTGTGATGTCCAAACATAAAAAATAAATTATGATAAATATAGCTTGTCATAGATGGCTCTACATCGAGTTAGTTCTAAGATTTAGTAACATGTAGTCTAAGTATAAAATATACTTGGTCGGTATAGAATGTACTTATTTATGTTTATTATTTGAGATTTAGTACACATGCTTGACAAACTAAATTTATGTACTTTTATTATTTCTATACTTAGCATATTCGATACATGCTAATAGGAATTAATCTGATTGAATCTATTGGTTATGATTTAGTTAACCAAACCTTGCATTGATAGCACTAAATCAGCAATGAGAGGGACTTCACTAGCTTACATAGTATCATCAATGCAAGATGAGTATAATCTAATCAAGTGGTGTGTGTGAATTTGACTAATCATTGATATCAATAACTATTTGAAAACTTCGACCAAATTAATGCTTAGTTAAACATTGTCATTTCATATATATGATTTTCATGTTTATGCAATATGATGTTATAACATATTTTCTTTATGGTACACATCATGTATTAGATATATTACAACACACATGTACTAGCTTATCTCTTTGGATTATCACACTACCACTATCTACCCATCCATGAGGGGAGGGCCATTCCCTAGTTGGGGGTTTATTTGGGGGATTGATGGTCCATGGTTGGTATGTAAAAGTTCTCGGATGATGCTCTCCCTCCCCATAATAATACTTTAATGAAAACTACACTTGAGATTACCATAGGATACTAGACTTCATTTTGACTTATGCTCTATGAAGCCTTTTATCTTGTACTATATTTATTATTGTGACATTATTCATAATTAAAGTGTAATATTTATTCATCTATACATTAATAATAATGGATACAATATTGCATCAATAGTGGCTAAAATTGTGTAATTACATTTTTGGAATATATGCAGTTAAATGAGAAAATTAGATTTGTACTTATTTTGTTTATTTATTATCATAGTGATCAGTAACCGAATAGATTATTACATACCTAATTTATGGTTAACATACTCAGTATGTTTAATATGGATCACTAATTATACTCTTGTGGTGAAGTCTAATTTTAAATACATGGAGTTAAATATTTAAAAAAATTGTGCTATTCTAGTACATATGAGTGCAGATATTACATTATGGTATTTGAGCTATGGCTCAAACTCTAGGACTTGATGAGTTCACTAATATTTTATTATCCTTATATTTATCATAAAGGAGAATGGTGTGAGATAGAGAATTTAGGGAGGGTCCTTCAAATGTCAATGATAATAACCCTCCATATGGTCTTAAATAATTTTCCACTGTGCAAGCAACAAAATTGGATTAGATTCTTGTAGTCATGAATAAAACTAGGGATAGAATTCCATCCCTAGAATAGAAAGTTCATGTCCATGAAGATGAATCCCATTAGGATGTCCCTAAAGAGCATCCTACTGAACAAGAAATTCCTTAAGAGCAGAGGCATGAGGAAGTGCCTCAGTATACAAGAACTCGAGTAGCTATAGAATTAGCTAGAGATTTGAAAAAGGTGAATCTACCTACATTAGATTGAGCCATTTTTGGAGATGGATATAAGTCATGGATGACTAAGATGGAGAATTACTTTAATATTCAAAATTACTCTAAATTCACTAAATCAGTTTGGGGATCTTACTAGTTGGATGGTGAAGTAGCTACATAGTGGGGCAACAAAAAGTTGGAAATGAATTTTAACTCTAATACCACCACATGGGAGTAGTTTATGACATTGTTTAGATCATGGTGTCTTTCATATTTATACTTTGATTAAAAGCTTATATATTTTTAGAATATTAAGCAAGGAGACCTATCGGTGAATGAATACTAGGAACAGTTTACCAATATTTTAAAGTATGTACTTTAGCATCAAGAAAATAAGAGGTTCAAAATTACAAATTTCATCAGATTAAAATCTCATATTGGTGGTGAGGTGGATGTGCATGGGACATCTACCATGAATCAGGTCTTTGAGAAGGCAATCAAGCAAGAACAGAAGTTGAAATCCCTTTTTTAAGTCAAAGATAAGTTTAATAAAATGTTTAGAAGTTCTAAACCCACTTTCAAAAAGTACTAAAAGTAGAGGAGTGGAGATCCCAAGAATCTGTTAAAAAATCAAAATGCCAAATTCAATAGTGGCACATGAAATAGGAAATTAGGTAATGGTTTCAAAGGTAGTTTCAAGAGAAACCAATACTCTGACAGGAAAGGACCACCTAGAGGCTGATTCATTTGTGGACGTGACCATTTTTATCATGATTGTACCTAAGATAATTTGAAGAATAAAGGTTTTGCTTTGCCACATAAAACTTATTAATAGAAGATCCAAGTAGTAGTTGAAAATTGGTAAGACAAATTCTAAGCTTCACCCATAAAACTACTAGGTATTTTATTAGATCATTCAATTTCTATTTTGATAGATATAGGGGATATATAATATTTTATTGATCTTATAATGCTTAATAAGTTATCTAGAAAAGATGGAGTCATAGAAAATACATGGTTAGTGTTATATGGGAATGAGTCAAAGGTCAAAGTGAATAAGTGTTTAGTCAAAGTTGAGATTAGGTTTCCCAAATTCACAATAATAGTGGGTCTTTATCCAACACTACTTAGGTCATATGATGTGATCCTAGGACTCAATTAGCTTTTAAAACATAAAGCCAAGGTAGACTACCATCTGAAAAAGGTTGAGTGTTAAGATGATTTCAAAAATTTGACACAAATTAAAGGTGATCAAAGAGAATTTAAGTTTAAGAATATTTCTAAAATATAACTCAAGAAGGCTCAAATAAAAGGATGCCAAGAATTTATTGTTAATTTAAATGATATGGAAGACTATAAGTGAACATCCATTGAATATTATCCTTTTCTTAAGAATTTTCTTGATGTGTTTCTAGAGGAATTACTAGGACTACCTCCTAAACGTGAGTCTGATTTATCAATAAATAACATACCTAGATTGGAAATACAGTCTAAGGCACTATACAAGATGACAACCATCGAGTTGGTTGAGTTGAAGGCTAATCTTCAAGTGTGTCACCATGGGGTGCACTAGTTGTCTTTGTTAAGAATAAGGATGGTACTCTTCACCTTTGTATTGATTACATAATGTTAAACAAGGTGATAATTAATAACATATATCTAGTACCTCATATAGATTATATTTTTTATCAGATGCGAAGGGAAATGGTATTTTATAAGATCAATCTTAGAGTAGGTTATCATCAGCTGAGGATAAGAGATGAGGATATTAAAAAAATAGATTTTATAACTCGATATAGGCACTATGAGTTCATAGTGTTACCATTTGGATTGAAAAATGCTCTTGTAACATTTATGAATCTCATGAATAGTGTGTTTAGAGATTATCTAGATCACTTTGTTTTGGTCTTTCTATATGATAATCTTATATATTCTAAGGATGAAGATGAACATCTTCAACATCTATAATTAGTTTTGTAACATTTGTAGAAGCACAAGTTGTATGGCAAGTTGTCCAAGTGTGAATTTTTTCAAGAGAAAGTTCAATATCTAGGACATATTATCTCTATAGACAATATTTCAATAGATCTAGAAAAGATAAGAGCCATTATGAAGTGGCCAGCACCAAAGAATGTACATGAGGTAAAAATTTTCATGGGATTAGTAGTCTATTAAAGGAAATCCATTTCAAATTTGTCTAAGATAGCTAATCTAATTAAATATCAACAATGGAAGAATCAAAGTTTTATCTAGTCAAATAAGTGTGAAGTAGTTTTTCAACAGATAAAAAGGAGGCTTACTTCAACACTAGTGATAAGAGTTCCTAATCCTAATGGTCAATTCTTAGTGATTTCATATGCATATGGGGATAAAATTGGAGGAGTTATTATGCAAGATGGTAGTGGTAGCCTATGAATCTAGGAAATCAAATCCTTATGAGGTGAACTATGTCCCTCATGGCCTAGAACTTGTAGTAAAGGTGCATGCTTTGCAAGTTTTTAGGTATTATTTATTGGTAAAATCATTTGAGCTCAAGACTGATAACTTTGGACACAAGTACATCTTCACCTAATCAAATATAAATAGATGTCAAAGATGTTGGTTAGAGTTTTTGTATGATTAATATTTTAATATTAGCCATATCAAAGGCAAGGAAAATAGATTAGTTGATGCCTTAAGCCATAATAAGTACATAAAAATCATGACTACTATCAGGAGTAATTTTAGAGATAAAGTGGTCAAATTATCTCTAGGAGATGAATTATATGATCAGGTTAGGAAAGCATTGTCTAAGAATTCTCAAAATCTTAAATAAAAAGGATTTAGAATAGAGAATGATGGTATTTTGTGGTAAAATGGAAGGATATGTGTACCAGATAGAGAGAGTTAGATTCAAAATGATAAAGGAACTACACAATGCCCCATATTTAGGACATCCAGGAGTAACCAAGCTCATATATGGTATAGACCACTCTATTTTTAGAAAGAAATCATGAAATATATAGCAGATTTTGTGTCTTCTTGTTTGGAATCTTAGTGTGTGAAAGATGAAAATGTGAATATGGGTAGATTGTTTTATCCACATGACATAACAAAATGGAAGTGGTAGGTGATTAGTATGGATTTTTTTCCAATTTTTATCATTGTCATGGAACATGCATGACATGATCTTAGTATTAGTTGACAAACTAACTAAGGTAACTCATTTTATACAATGTAATTTGATTGATGATGCTCCTACTCTTGCAAAGAGATTCATAAAGTGTATAATTTTCATGTATTTCAAGAGTAGAACATTTTATATCATGATCTAAGGATTAATTCTAGGTTTTAGTTGACTCTAAATTTAGCTCTAGGTATGTAACTAAACTTTAGCACTATATATGACCCATAGACTGATGGTCACACAAAACAAGTTAATTTGATTTTAAAGAATATAATTTATATATATTGCATGGATAAATGATACAAGTGGGAGGATTACCTTCCATTGGTTGATTTTACTTATAGTAACTCATACCAATCAATTTTAAAGATGGCACCATTTGAAGTGATGTATGGTAGAAGGTGTAGAACCCTAGCTAGTGGGGACAGGTTGGAAGACATGGCCAACAATAGATAGAATATTTATGTTGATTTGAAGAGAAAAAATAGGAAATTTTTAGTAGGTGATAAAGTGATTCTATGGCTTAAGCCTAAAAAATCTCAATTTAATTCATAATGTCAACAAAAATTTCACTGAGACATGTGGGACCCTTAGAGATTTTTGATGTGGTCAACCCTATAGCATATACGCTTGCATTGCCACTAATCATAATTATTTTTCATAATGTATTCCATGTATCATATCTTAAAATGTATATAGTTGATCCTTCACATGTGTTGGATTGGAGTGCTTTGCACGTTCTAGGTCCTGAGGTGGTCATGGTAGAACCAAATAGATTAATTGACACTCGTAAACTCCATAGGTGTATAGATAAGTGTCATAATGCAAGGTCCTATGGGACCAATACTCTAAGGATAGTGTTGCTTGAGAGGATTATGATGAGTTCTAAAAGTTATTTCTAAATTTGTTTGTTTAATGTAATGCTAGATATTATTTCATTTTCTATTATTTAAAGCTAAAATTTTAGAACTAGTGTTTGAATAAATGTCATCAGATGATGATCAATTTTAGGGGGAAGATTGTCACATCCTAATTTCTCTCTCATCGTAATAAGATTTTATTCATGAATTATTATGGTTGTTAAATTGATTAATTATTATTTAATTAAGTTGTAATAAATATGTTGTTAAGTGATAGTTGGATGTTGCTTAGATTACATGATTAAATTGATATGAGTTAGTTGTACTTGTACATTCTTTACATTTTGATCATGTTATTAGTTTATAAAGGAATATTTTATGGTTATATAAGGATATTATAGGCTAATTACCTTCTTTGTCATGAGTTAGATGCATGATAGATCCATACCTCATAGCACTATGGATGGAGAGCATCATTGGAGAGGATGGAATAGATGGAGGTGTTAGGGGATGATAGAGGAACAACTACAAACCCATGCAAACACCATGATAGTTAACATTATTTATATGCATTGCTTGAATTGTTAGGTATAGTATGTCATTTATATTATTTTTATTTAGATGATTGATTATGTGCTTTAGTTATGATCTAGTTTCAGTTTAACACTTATGTGGATCTAATTATGTGATTGCATTATGGATGTAGTACATAGATTGAGTTCATAATATTGATTCATGATGATGTTTTGTTATTTTATTCATGATTATTGATGATATTAATTAACCATATAAGTAAGTCTGTATGTTTAGTATTTACCTACTGTTTCTTATAAACTAACCAGAGTGTCTTTAAAATGTCTTAATACATTATCTGATTATTATAATATTTGGTAAATATCATTCTTTTGGCTTAATTACATGGTATATATAAGATAGTTAAAGACATTTGGGATAATATATATAGTGGTAATGACAAAAAAATTACATTTTTATAACATCATTTTGTTTGATGTTGGTATAACTGTTATTTGATTTGTTATTATAGTAAAAAGCTTGTTATTGAATTTACACTAGTCACTTTGATATTCCAAGTCATAATAATGTGGATCCTTTCTAAGTTGATCTAATAACTACATAAGCTATCCTATGATCCAACCTTAACTAAAGGGTTCAAATAGATTGGCATTAGAATATGAGTTTATTTTTTCTTTGGTTTGATATACTTATGAGTTCTCGACATCAGTTACAATGATTTTTTAAGTGGAGTATGTAAATTCAATACATAATGGCATGTTAAGTCAAAATACCATGCAAATATTAAATTATTAAAATAATAATTAGGTTATTTTGGAACATTCAAGTGATTAGGGATTTTTATTTGTTTGTTTGAAACTTGAGTTAGCATAGATTAGCAAACAAATTTATGAATAATGGGGTTTTTTCATTATGGGAACTATGGTGAACTACGAGTTTGATGCTATAGTTGCATGCATTGAATTTATGAGAGAGGTTAATTGTGAAATTAAGAGGGAGATAAAAAGAAAGGCACATTAGGGAAGGAAATGAAGGAGTGGGCAAGAGAGAGAGAACAAAGAGATATTTTGGTGCAAAAAATTATAAAATTGGAAGCTATATTTTAAGGTTGGTAATGAAATTTCATTATTTGGTTGTTAGAATATAGTAAATTTTGTATATATGTCTTACTAGGGTTTTTGGGAAATATCTTTCCTTATACTTTAAAAGATACAGATTTAGCCCCATGGATGGCTCTACCATCCACATAACTAAATTTATATCCCAAAATTCCTAGGATTATGTGTAATTAATATGGGATAACAAGTTTTAGTTTTGGTTTTATTACTATAATTAACTGGTCATTAAATTTAGGATTTTTATAGTTGGGTTATAATATATACAAGATAGACTATGCTTTGTTTATTTCAGAAACCCTTAATCTTATATATGATAGACTATGTACATTAGTGTCAAAACCTTAAGCTTCGATATGGTGTTGACTACACCAAAACCCTGAGTACATATATATAATAGGAATGTGAATATATCTTAGAGACACTATGATGGTAAACATAGGACTAAGTAAGTTTTATTTTTAAAGATAATCCCTAAGCTCATACGGATGGGTTATATATTCATAACCCTGAGCATAATATGAATGGAATGTCTAAATTTACTTAGACCCTATGTTATTAAACTTAAGTCTGTGAGAGTTGGTTATGGATGGAATGGTTGTTAAAAATTACACCATTCAAAGGGGAATTTTTATGTGGGTTGTTCCATATTAAGAATAGTTTCATATTGAAATGGATTTTAAAAAAGAGGAAGTATAGACTATATATTCATGTCATAAACATTTTAGATGAAACAGATACTTAAATTCTAGGATATATACACATACACATGTATACATATAATTATACATGATTTATTTATTGTTTATGTGGATATAATTCTGATTCAATCCCATTTTATGTCTAGATACCTATAAGGTATATTGTATTTAATATATTTCTTAAACTTAATCGACTGAGTCGAATCTTTAAAATGAGGATGAAATTATATGAGTGACATTTCTTCACCAGTCAAAAGAAACTAACAGATATGATTTATCTTGGATTTATTTGTTACATGGTTATCCTAAATTTGAGTTGTTATATTAAACTTGGTAACTCGTTGGTAAAAAAAGAAATATTATACCCATTTAAAAATAAACCTAGACTATGGGCAAATGAGGGTATATAGGCTTATGATTAGTTTTTATTTAAAATGGAATATGCCATGCAAGGGAATATAAATGAATAAATAACAAGGGATTAGTATGATAATAAATCTTATATGTGATTCTGTTATATGAAATCCTTATAGATATTCATTTTGATTTTGTATGAACTATATGAAGTTCATATTGAAATATATGAATTGAATGTATAAAAGTGGCATACATTATACTCTAATTTGATGGCATACATATACTTGGAGCATAATGGATATACTATTAGTTTATGATAGAAAAATATTTTTGATAGATGTCTTTTGACAAGGATAAATGGTGTACATACTAATATATATGGATTATAATTAAACACAGACTTCGATTAGGACATTTGTCTAGAGGAATAACGGTGGAGGCTGATGGATGAATGGATATGACTTTAATATTAAATTAATTCAATATACAAAGATTATAAAAATATTTATGATCCTCAGTATCATATGAAGCATCAAAGGAGAGCATATGTCTTTCTTATTAAAGACATAAACATAGACTTCTTATGACTCTAGACCCCTAAAACTCAGACTCTAACTTTGAATGAATAAAATGAACCCAAAGGACTTATTTATAGGAGAGATCAGGGACCTGCTAAGAATATTTACTTTGGTGGTGTCTACTGTTCATCTACTTTACAACTCACAATATTTGACATTATATACACATCATATCTTAAAGAGAGATATTGTTGGATCCACAAGATGATGAGCTTGACGTTAGTGGAGATGGGTCCAACATTTTTTATACTTCAGTAAAAAGATCATCATTGCTAATTAGATGTAATAAGCATCTTAGCTAGAACACATGTCATGTATTCCAATGCCATCCTTCATCATTATCTTCAAGTTGTGGGATAATATAAAAGTAAGATTCTGATTCTAGCTTTCTATGGATGATGGTATGGATTATAGTGTCTTGGTCATGATGCTCTTGTTCATGAATGAGATGGGGACCATAATGAGCTATCCATTTGTAAAGATATTCAAGATGTTCCATCTAAATTTTGATTTGACATGTCCAATTAGGTCTTTTGATCAAATCAGAGAATTGTCTCATAAGTAACTTGCTATTTAAGTGATAAATAGTAATTACGCCTTCTTTTAAATTTCGATCAGATGCTATGTGTGCTACTTCTAACATCTATCAATTTGAAGAGGCACTGTGAGAAATTTGTAGATACCTAGGATGAAGGCCTTATCTAAGAATTTGTTCCTGGATCAACAAATTAAGATCTAAAAGTTTTTGATTATAAATCCTTGTTGAATTAAATCTAGGATATGGTTGATGCATTAAATTAGTAGAAGGATTTCTACTCAACCAGTTTGTAATAGAATTATTTATCCCTTCAATGTGTTCTATAGTGTAATTGAATTGGTTTAAATAATCCTACCATCTTACATATTTACCTCTTCCATCCTTCCTGCCATGATCCTTTTCTTTGAAGGTTAGGAACCTGGTATAATCAATTCTAATAAAAAATGAGGCAGATGCATAAGTTTAAGAGAAAATTTTTCAAGACACTTCTTCAAAGCATAAATTTATTTATCAAAGGATATCCATTTTTTCACATCTTCTGTAAATATTCCACTGGCATACTCACAAACATATTCTTTCTTATCTTCTATACAACAAAGAATACCTCCCCATGCAGTATCTGATGTATCTGTATATAATATGAACCGATCATACTGTGGAACATGAAGGAAAAGAAGTTTTGATACCTTTTCCTTGATGGTTTGGATGGCCTTCTTGTGTTCTTTAGTCCATACATACTTTTTGTTTTTCTTGAGCAATTCTTGAAGGACTGTTCAATCATTTCCATAGTCTACATAAAAATTAACATAATTAAGAATTCCTAATAAGGCTTGGACTTTCTTTTGTATCAAGGACATCTGGGAACTAAAGGAATTTATTAGTAATATGGGTTTGGACTTATAATTCACCATTTTTAACAATGAGTCCCAAGTAGTTGTAACTATTTTGACATTAATGAATATTTGTGCTAGAAAGCACTATTCCTGTTTCCTTTGCAATGTTATAAAGCTGAGACAAATGACTAAGATGTTCTTCAAGATTCTTAATGAAAACCAAGATGTCATCAATATATATATAAATAGAAAATTATATGTTCCTTTGAATATTTTATCCATATGTGATTGGAAATAGGCTGGTGCATTCATAAGGCCAAATGGCATCACATTCCATTTAAAATGTCTAAAAGGACAATTGAATGCTATTTTATGCCTGTATTCTAGTTTTACCTAAATTTTATAGAAACCTAATTTACAATCAAATTAGGAAAAATATTTACACTGGGTAACCTTTTGCAGCAAATAAGACTTATCTGGAATAGGATACGAATAAGGTTATGTGATGGCATTCAAAGGCTTGTAATTAATCACCATTATTTTATTTCCCCTTTTTTGCTTTGAATTTTTGTTCACCATAAAAGTGTAACAACAAAATGGTGAAGTAGAAGGCTCAATAAAATTTTCTTCTTTTAGTTCCTAGATAGCCTTTTCCATATCAGGATAGTCTATCGCTGAGATGGGAATTTTCTTGCCAATCTTCATGTGTTTCCCTTCTTTAATCCTGATTTCCATTTCAAGAATTTTCTTTGTCTATAAAAATTGAGGATTATCAGAGCATATTTCATCTTGAATCCTTTTACCTAATTCGAGTATCTTTTGATAAGTAGAATTGATAGGTTGATGATTCATGGTGTTGGGGATTATTTAAAGACATAGGTAAGTCGAGGAGCTCTAATTATGTAACCATGAAGAGTGAGCATAACACCTTGAGGTGTGGATTCATAAGGATAATACCTGTCTATGAAGAATCCTTAAAGAAGTATATCTATAGGCATTTTATCATATTATAAAAAATCACAGAAGAAAGTATGCGGTTAGATGCCTATAGGTTCATGGTATTTGTATTGAGAACTTATAAAAGAGTTCCCTTGGACATCTAGGGATTTATGCACCTGATTAGGAGGAAGTTGTTCCCAATCTCTAATTATAGGAGCATTTGTAAAAGAATGTGAAGCTCTTGTATCTACCTGAGCATCATATCTTCTACCATTCATTTCTATAGATATGAATTGTCCAAATCTTCCATCGATAAGCTGAGTAAGATAAACTAGTTTTTCTTCATTTTCTTGAGGAACATAAGTATATACTAGTATACAATGAAGAGGGTTTTCTTTTGGTGCTTCAACCTATACCTTCTCAGCTTCATATTGATCTTTTTCCTCTTCTAATGGTTCTTCCCATAGTTATGTGCTTGGAGTTCCAAGTGTTTTGTACTATGCCATTAATCTATCTTTTGTAGAAGGTTGAGATTCTTCAAAACAATCTTATTCAAATTAATCTTCTTCATAACCATTAGTATCGAAAAAGAAGTCATTTTGATTAAGTTCAGCTTAGAAAGTAGTAGCTATTCTAGAAGGACTAGCTGGTTTCTCATCTAGTTATAAACAAATAAACTTATTTTTTATCTAATTATCAAATGGATTGAAGGTCTAATCAAATTGTAATGGCTTTGGCTCAAGCCTTTGCATGGTATGAGGAATATATTTAAAAGAGGTTGTCTTCCTCTACCTTGATAGCTATCATTGCATCCTCTTGCTAGGGATCATCCTCTTGGCTGTTATTTTCTAGGAGGTCTAGAGCTACTTTCTCTATACTCTTTCCAGGGTCTTTGCATCACGGTGACTAGTTCTTCTTCTTCAAGTTCACTAACCAGCTAGTCAATTTCATCTTCATCATCTTTTAATGTTCTTATAACTGCCTTTTGTTTTTCAATTTCTTCTAACCAGTTGACCACTTTTGAGACCAAGCTAAAAGAGCTTGAAATTGAATGTGATGAATATATATATATATATATATATATATATATATATATATATATATATATATATATATATATATATGATATATATTAATATTAATGAGATGTATACTTATACATATGGTAATTGATGACTATTATTTAAGTTATAAAATCTATGAAGTAGCATGCCATGTTTATATGTATAAAATTCATTAAAAGTACAAATAATTAATATAAAAGATGGATTATTGTTTAATATGAGTCTTGAAATTATTATGACTAGTTTGTTTTAATTTGTGAAGCCCAAAAATGGAAATAAACTATGCTATATCTAGATTGTCATAGATGGCTATACATTGAGTTATTTATAAGATTTAATAACATGCAGTCTAAGTATAAAATATGCCTAGTCAGTATGGAATGTACGTGTTTATGTTTATTATTTGAGATTTAGTACACATGCTTGATAGACTAAATGTATGTACTTTGATTATTTTTTTATTTATCATCTTTGATACTTTATGATAGGAAGTAATCTGATTGAATCTATTGGTTATGTTTTAATTAACCAAATCTTATATTGATGGCACTAAATAAGTAGTGAGACAAACTTTACTAGTTTACCTAGCACCATCAATGTAAGATGACAGTAATCTGATCATGTGGTGTGTATGAATTTGAATGATCCTTGATATCAATAACTATTAGAAAACTTTAGCTAAAGTAATGTTTAGTTAAACATTGTCATTTCATATGTATGATTTACATGTTTATGTGATATTATGTTAGAACATATTTTCCTTATAGATCACTTCATGTATTAGATATATTACAACACATGGGTACTAGTTTGTCTCTTTGGATTCCCACATCATCACTCTATACCCATTCGTGAAGGGACAAACATTCCCTAGTTGGGGGATTGTGTTCGGGATCAATGGTCCATGGTTGGTGTGGAAAAATTCTTGGATGATGCTTTCCCTCCCCATAATAGTACTTCATTAGAGACTACACTTGAGATTACAATAGGATACTAAAGTTTTTTGTGACTCATGATTTGTGGAGCCTTGTATCTTATACTATATTTATCATTGTGAAATTATTTCCAATGAAAATGTAATATTTATTCATCTATACATTAACAATAGTGGCTATAGTATTGCATCAGTAGTGGATGAAATTGTGTAAATACCTTTTTGTAATATATTTTTTTAAATGAGAAAATCAGCTTTGTACTTATTTTTCTTATTTATTATCATAGTGATTAGTAACTGAATGGATTGTTGCATACCTAGTTAACATATTCAATATTTTTAATTTGGATCACTAATTAGATTCTTGTGGTGACGTATAATAATGAATACATGGAATCAAATTAAAAAATATGCTATTCTAGTAAATCTTAGTGGGGATGTTATAATAATGGCATACATACTATAACATTTTGTTGCCTTCTATAGAACTCAAGTGTTGTTGTTCAATTTTTATATTTTGATTTCTCGTCATATTCCTATTGCATTTTATAATGGTTTGTCAAACTATGATTATCTTTATTCTGATGCTTATATGGGCAGAGGACCCACCAAACCTAATATCAATAAAAAAAATACATAATTTTTAATTTAGACTTAATTTTCACTCAATTTTTTTTTAATTTTAATATATTTTTTATGTAATGAAATATAATTTTATTTTATTTTAAGTTGTTTCAAAAAAAATTCATTAGAATTTTTTTTGACATTTAATACTCGTGTTTTAAAAATTTCCAAAATGATCTTTGTGAATAGTCATTATCCAAACTACATTACAAATGGGAAGGAACACAATATTTATTTACTACCTTATAGTGTTTATAGAAGTAAACAAATAGCACTAAATAGAATGATGATGCTTATAAAACAATAAGAATCAAGGAATCAAGCTGAATATAACAAATATGTATGGTATGAAGTAAAGTATTTATTTAGGAAAAGAATGTGCTTTACCATTTTAATTCAGCTTCCTGATGTACTTGGGTTTGCCATGAGCTTTCAAAAAAATTGTAACTTATGACATTTAAGCTAAACGTCTTACTTGACTCAAGACTTATGTAATATTGGAAAAGTAAAAAATAAAATATTCTAATTATAAAAATATATAAAAACTTTAAGTAAATTCATTAAACTATAATACATCTTATATATATTTCCCCTTGTTGTCCCTAACATTAGAGTTTTCAACTCCTGTCACTCAATTTCTTTGTAGCTAATCAAGATTGTTTGTTTCTATAACCTAAGGATTAATGACTAACTTACCATAAATGTCCCCAAAGGTTCATGTTATGAAAGTTGTAAGTGAAGTAATTTTCTATTTTGGTATATCGCAGTTTTGTAAAGCAAAAGCATCTAAATTAGTAGTTGTACCTCACTCAAAACCCATGATTGTCAACTTTGTCTCACATTTTATGTAAAAATATTTAAACAATAATAATGTTATATTTTTGGTGGAGATGATAATGTTGTGTTTCTTCATATGGATTGGCAATGAGTTGTGTGGGGAAGAGATGTTTTGTTTCATGGTGAACTTGATAAATGATGAATTAGTGAGTTGGGTGATAATGGTATGTATTAATTTATTAATTATATATTACATAAAATTATAATAATATATTAATAGTAATAATATTAATAACAATAATTATAATATTATATATATACAACAAATATATGGTATTAATATTATGTAAATATATAGAATGTGATGCTCAAGAAAATCATCTTAGAGGCAATTGAAAACAACAAGCCAATCAAGGAAATAATTAATCTCTACATTTTAAAAAGGTTTTATGAAGTTCCCATAATGGATAGACCCCATGGATGCATTGAATAAAAACTAGTTGACCTAACAAAGCATGTACTAGTGGGTAAGTCCTCAAGTGCATTGTTGGGATCCAAAACAATGGGGTAGTGGGAAAACTAAGAATTAAGGTCAAAAATATCTATTAATTTTGAAATTTAATTGTGAAATAATGGTTTATTTATTATAATTTTTACCAACATAGAATATAAGGACTTGATATTTAGAAGTTGTCCCTGGTTCCTAGGTC
>JARHVA010003763.1:1602500-1617500 GCA_037957365.1 Torreya grandis | reverse complement strand
ACATTTTAGTCTTAAGTTCAATAGCCTTACCCAAAAAGTAATGCATCTAAAACTACAAGTCATGGTCTATAGAAACCAATTCCAAATCATGAGGAGCATAACTTACCTCATAAAGATTTAGTTTCTTAAATTCATAAGATGCAATTAAATCATCATTCATGAGCACACCTCCTAAACCATCACTTGAAGCATTAATTATCACTGTAAAATTTCCATTTCAATCCAAGATCTATAATACCGATGCAAAATTAAACCTATTTTTTATAACTTAAAATGCTTCTTTGCACTTATCTAACCAAAATAATGTTGCTCCTCCCACTAAAGAGAGGAATGAAACTACTCACCTCATACACATTTTTAGGTGTTGGCCAATCCGTGATGGCCCTAATCTTATCTGGATCCATTGAGATTCCCTTGATCGATATGATGTGTCCCAAGTATTATACTCTCTTTTAAAATAAATCACACTTAAACAACTTGACATAAAGCTTATGTTTCCACAACCATTACAAAACTAATCTCAAGTGTTCAACATGCTTTTACTCATTCATGAAATAAATGAGGATGTCATCCAAAATGACTAAAACAAATTGATCAAGATAATCCCAAAATACACTATTCATTATATTCATGAATGTTTTTGGCATAGTCATTAATCCAAAAGGTAGAACTGTGAACTCATAGTGCTCATAATGAGTTACGAAAGATATTTTCATAATATCATAATACAAATCCTCAATTGATGGTAATCCTCAAAAATATTTTAGCACCACACATTTTATCATAAAGACCATCAATGTGAGATAATGGATACCTATTTTTTATTGTCACTTTATTAATCATATAGTAGTAAATATATAAGCAAAGAATTCCATCCTTCTTGATGAAAACTATAGGTGTTCCCCATTCTAAAACACTCAGTTGAATCATGCCCTTGGCCACCATTTCTTAAAGTTATGTGTTTAGCTCAATTAGCTCTATTTTTTTCATCTTTTAGGGTGCCTTAAATTGTAATTTTGACCATGGAATGATATCAATAGTGAAATAAAATTCCCTATTTGGATTCATGCTTGATAACTCTTTTATAAAAACAAGCCAAAATTCTTGTAGAAAGGGATAAAATCCCAAGGTGGGGTTCCTTAGATTATGTAACTTAATCCATTTTAACAAGAAATTCTTGATATCCCTATTGTTGATCCCTCTTTAATTGAAGGGAAATTTTTTTCCTAAGCTTTAACTCCCTCTATCTTCCTTGGATTTAGGTTTGGTTTCCAAATTCATCTAAACATTCAACCTTTTTAAGCAAGCAATAAACTTTGGCTTTATACCCATAAATCCAATTCGATCCTATGATATCATATGACCTTATTGGTGCTTCATAAATATCCATAACTATGGTGAATTATAGCAACTAGATTAGAACCTCTACAAGACATCTATCAACCTTTACTTTAGATTCATTCCCATACTATACTGATCATGCATTTTTCATATAACCAACTTTATTAGATAATTTACTTAACATTATAAGAGAGATAAAGTATAAAATAACTCCAATATCAATCAAAATATTAATTGGATGACCAAAATAAGGAACTGATACTTGATGGGAGAGGCTTAGATCTCATCCTACCAATCATCCATGATTATGTGGATACATTATTATAAGGTTCCCTACTGTGAAGAAGAGGTTGTGTTCTTACTCTTTCCATAAAGATTTAGTCCACTGAGGACAATCTTTAGCATAAAGATCTAGTCCACAAGTAAAGCATACTCATGGAGGTCCCTTCCTCTTAGTGTAATTTTCACCTTTATATCTTCATTTGAATTACCTATTGGTTTCTATTCCTAGAAGTATTACCAAACCTTGTGTTCTAACTGTTGAACAAGTTCCTGGAATTTCCATTTCATTTCTAGTTCTTCTTCTTGAAAGGCATCTTAGAAATTCTAAAAAATTTCTTATACTTTTCTCTAATCTATTCTAGTGATTTCATATTTTGTTCCCTTTTTACATCTTTTTTAAACAATGGATCCATAGTTCATTGTCCATGCACATTGACTTCACATTCAATTTTGGGTTTCAAGCCCATAATGAACTTTCTAATACTAAAAATGTTCATCCTTCTAGTACTACAAAATGTATTTCAAAATATTAGTAAACTACTCTAATTAATACTTCACTAATAAGTTTAATTTCCTCAAGTTATGACAATTTGTCAAATTTTGGTCAAAGTAAATTTGAGGTAACCACCATGCTCTGAAAAGACTCACAATTTGCTCCCATGTGGGTGTATTAGAATATAAGTTAATTTCAATGTTTTTATTGGCCCACCAAGTTATTTTTTCAATAGCTAATAGATAATCTCCTCATGTAGCCTTAGTGATCTAAGAGTAATTTAAAATGTCAAATTATTTTTCCATCTCTATGAGCCAAGATTCATCTCCATCACCCAAAATGATGCCATAAAATTTAGGTGTATTTACCTTCTTCATGACCCATGTTAGTTCTGTAGCTACTTAAGTTATAGAAATTTGGTGCACTTCCTTGAGCCTTTATTACTGGATAACTTCTTATTCAAAATTTTGTTCTTCAGCTACCTCCTATTCATTTGAATTTTTTGGTCCATGAACCTCTTGTTCAAGAAATGCTATATAGCCTCAATTCTTATTGTTAATATAAAAATTCTTATCAAGTTTTACAACTTTCTCTACTGCTAGCTAAATAGGATTATCCTAAGTGTTAACATTAGGACCCTCTACAACGAATCTACCTCACACCATTCACCTTTCTAAAAAATTAGGAGAATAAAATTTACATTGTTAGATTCATTGGGTCTGAAAGCTAAACCTTAAGCTCTGATACCACAATGTTATACCCCACTGGGTTAACAAAAAGATACATAATTTTATTATTATTTTAGATTAAGGTAAAAATAGGTTTTGAAGGGGCCCCAAAACCCTCTACAACTCAAGAAAGATAAAACATTACAATCCACCAAGAAAGGCAAAACCACTAAAAAATAGTAACAAAATCAGGTTTTACAAGGACCTGAAACCAACATAATGAACCAAAAAAAATGCCCCAAGTTTTACAAGGACTTGAAACCTAAACAAAACCAAGCAAAATAGCCTAAAAACCAGGCACAATAGCCTAAAAACCAAGTTTCAAAGGGACTTGAAACCTCAAAAACCAGCAACCCCAAGAACACAATGTCAAAGGAATTACTCACAAATGGCAGCCGTCGAAAATTTCCTTAGCATGGCACGCCTTCCACCCTAAATGCCAACACAGCATAGGCAAAACATGCAAAAGAAAGATCTCATCATTTCAACTCCACGTACCTGCACCAAGGGTCCAAAAAGAATGCCCTGCCCATAACAGACAGTGCCACCAGCAAACAACCCCTAGATCCGTCGCCTCCACCACCCAAAACATCCACCCATACTTCTGTGAGATCACCCCCTCTACTTAGAGAAATCGCCACCATGGCATTCAAAATTTAAATGAAGAAATCACTGATCTGCATAGAATAGGATAATGATTGGAATGACAGCCACAAAATGGAAAATTGAGGTAGAAATACAGATTCGTGCACTAATAGATTAATCTTTGCTATGCCATGCATTCGACACAAAGAAGGGTTTGAGGGGTCCATGCAAACGCAGTCCCCTACCCTTCCTTTACCCTATAGTAACCATGCAATAAATATATTCAGCTTCCACATCGTGCACCTGCATCCCATAGCGGATTGGGATCTAGTCAACAGAGGTCGCGCCGTGAGGGTCAGGGTTTCAGCACAGCCATATCCGTGGCCGTGCTCCCTCTTCCCTCTTCCCTCCGTGGATTATTGTTATAACATTTATATTAAGATTAATTACAACCAACCATTTTCAACTTGAAAAATAAATATTTCTAAATCATTACATGTTACAATCATGTTAAACCATTGACAATAAAATCCATTTAGTATTTAAGCAGTAACTAGTATGTGAACTAAAAAACTATCCATCAAGAACTAAAATTAAGAAACAAGTACTACACAACTATTAACATCCATATATCAACATACATTGAGTTTACAGTCATTTTTATTTATATTTTTAGAATATTATACAAATACATAGCCACTATTATGTTGAATATACATCTAAAATAAAGTACAATAATGTATGATGTCAAATATACAAATTAATAAGTATAAAGTACATATTGATATACATAAATTAGTTTCATGATCCATCACATATCTTGAGCTTAATTCCATCTACTTAAATCAATTGACATAGAGAGAGCATTATTTTATTGATTTACCTCCAACCACAAACCAACAGTTTCCCACACACCTCCCTTTTTGGAGTAGTCCTACCCTTCATAGAGGGGTATATAAGAACAATGCGGATATCAAGAAACAACTAGAACCTATCTGTGTACTTACACTATTAAATGTAGTATTCAAATAGAACATGGAATCCATTTTTCTATCTAAATGATATCATAAATACACATAAACTAGAATTATAGTAAAATGAAAATGTCTCAGATATAACATTACTTTGGCCAAATTTTTCATTATTGAATCTAATTTTAATAATTCAAGTCATTTTTTCTCACACAATACTCTCTAATATTGAATCATGATAAAATGATATCAGGGGGTAAGTATTTGAGTTACCCACTTGCATACTTATATATGTACCTCATATTATCTAAACATAGTCTATAATTAGGATTCAAAAGTAGAGTAACAAAATACTATGCATAGTGAGGAGATAAAAAATCACAACCAAGATTTCAATTTAAATCCATACATATATGTTTATTAAGCTAGACCAGGAATCAAGTTATATGATTTTCATCTCAACATATCACTCTATTGTAATATCAATAAGTACAACTAATGCTAATCTATATTTGATATTATAACCCATACATTCCACTTAAAAGGATTCAAGATTATAACCATATTATAACTTACGACAATAATGATACAACTTTTCATTAAATCAGGGCCATATAATAGAATCAAGTTATTTTATACTTTTATCTCAACATCTTAATCTATAATAATGAAAATAAGTATAATAGATGCTATATTATTTAAATTGTTTTCTACTACCTTACTCTATCTAATTGAACTATTTTAAATATTATGAAATGCAAAAGTTGATCCCATACTATGTAAATCTATTTTATAATAGTATATTTGAGTCTACAAGTTTACTACATAACTTTACGTAGTCTTACCATGAGAACAACCATTCTTCCTAAACACAATTTCCAATAAATTATTTTGGACTAGAGGTTAGGTTGAGCTCAAATAGCCACAAGGTATATCTTTCATTTTCATCATTTGTATTGATACTTAGTAAAACAAGCAACTGATATATTATCTATTTGGTTCAAATACCCTTTACAAGGCAAGTATTGAATTTATCTTAATTTTTATGACTATGGAAAATTATACGCAATCTCTACCTCATAAAATTATAACTTCATCCTTTCATATTATTGGATTCACTTTTCTAGATTCAACTTTTCTTTAAATAATTTACATATATTCCATATAAGTGTAACCATCTAGTATATGACTTCAAATTAAACCATCAACTATTTACTAAAGGAATAACAATAAGTTCAATATTAATATTAGGTTAAATCTTTCCATTCTACCATGTATCTCATGAAGGATTATTCTTGGACATACCATGTTAGATTTTTACTATAATTTATTCTCCATAATATCTCACTAAGCTTCATTCCATAAGATATTACTCTTAGATCTAAAAATAATCATTCTATATTTGAGAGGTTTACAAATATAAATCTATCATATTTAAAACCATATGAATAAATATAGTTGAATGCAATTCTAACTCTTTAATCATTATCATCACTTACAAATCCTTAATATTATCACAAAACTATTTATACGATAAAATAAAGTAAGAATACAATACTATGATTTATATATAATAATTTTAACTAAGTAACCATCAACTTATTTTCAAACCTTATATATATTCCAATACAAGAGGATTTATAATCTCATTTGAATACATGTAGGTATATATACAACACACACACACACACACACACACACACACACACACACACACACGCGCGCGCGCGCGCGCGCACACACACGCATGCACGCGCACACACACACACACACACACACACACACACACACACACACACACACACACACACACACACACACACACACACACACACACATTATATTAAATCAAATCATTAACATGTACCCAAATCTTTAAATATATAGTCATATTTCTATTGGTAGGTAAAATTTGACTAGATAAGTTATGACCTAAGTAAGGTAACACTCTTATCCCAATATAATCTCAAGAGATTCAAAATATAAGTATTTCAATATGCTTAGGTTACTAAGTCAAATTTAGGCCACAACCTTCAAGGAAAACAACATAGTCTAGGTTTCATGATACTAGCTTAGTACCCTCAGCCTTATAAGGTCTAGAATTAGATTTAAAACCCCATCCAATAGTCTATAAGTCTGATTGTCTAGGGTTTAATTAATATTTCATTACAATATTTTTATACATAAAAACATAACCCCTATTTCCAAAACTCCATAAATTTATTTAAAACAAGTCAAGATAATGATCGACCTAGTAATTAGAACAAGCCTTTAGATATATTCCCTCTTTTCAATTATTGCACTTCAGAATACCTTTTATTCCTTCTCATTTGATTATAATGATATCTTATTCCCTTCTGGTCCTCCCCATCATACTTAGTCTCTTTCCCAGTCTGTTCATACTTAGGATGATGTCTATATGACCCCAATAGTTTCTCCAACTTAACTTCATACAACATTTTTCCATTAATGCTTCCCTCCACAACTCTATTCCAACTCATATCTCCCTTCTCTACATGTAATATCTATGACCAAGCCATTCCCCCACTTTCATGACAACGTTAACCATAAACATAATGATAACCTAAAAACCTATTCATTTTCATTATTTTAAAAAAATGAATCATCATGATAAGATGCTCATAAAGGTTCTAAATTAATGCCTTAATTTTTATTTGCTAAAATATACCAAAGCCTATTTTATCTAAAAGCATTGAAGTAATAACTAGAATAATTACTCTGAGGGAGTAGGGGGTATTTTCCCCCAAAAATTTTTCTCAATATTTTTACCATAAAAAAAGTATTTTAAATGTTTAACTAAAGATAATAAAATAAATAAATTAATACAATTTCCTTTAAACCTCAAATTATCTTAATCAGAGTAATCAATTCCTAAGTTATATATATATATATATATATATATATATATATATATATATCAAAAGCAAAATTATAAATCAACCAATAGGATACATAAACAACTAAACCATATTAACACATGTGATCTTAGTGGGTAAAATAGAATGAGGAGTATAATATCTTAACAACTATTATAACCTATATGCAAATTATGACTAATAAAGAAAAAAATTCAAATAAGATATAAAATAATCAATGTAAACATCATTTATTCCAACATATGATAGTAGTGTGTGCACGGGTCTACTTTAGCTTTCTTTTTCTATTCACAATGTAACTATCTACCCCCTCTTTGTTGATACTCTCCATCTACATTGTTAATAAAGTTATAAATACCCTACATCCAACTCATCAAACAAATCCATAGTTATCCTGTATCATGATAAAAATTATCATATAACCATGACAACTATTGAATGTAATAAATTTGTAACAATCATGATTATAAGCATAACATAACACATGCAAAATATATCAAAAACTAATATATTTTTTAATAATAAACACACAACCCACTGAATAATGCCTTAAATATCCATCATGGAAAAGTGGATGTAATATAAATGGTGATATGAATGGAATCTCCTAATTTTTAATTTCCTATTGTTAATATAAAAAGTGAGTTACTATAGTATTAGTTGGTACTTGAAAGTTTTAATTTGTATCTTTATATGAAATCTATTATTTAACATATGGTAAAGATGTACATTTTAATTTTGTATTTGCCCACTTTCTCTAGGGATAACCCTATCAAAGTGTTGATGTCATTACCTCTTGTTTGTCAATGCTAATTATTTATCAATGTTGCTTGATTATGAAGTCAATTATTTATCAATTCCCCTTGTTTAAGCACAAATTAATAAGTTTAATTTTTTTAGTTTGCTTTATTCATAGATGATGTCTAAGTGGAATAAATTTTTATCTCTTGTAGTGAAAAATACACATCCTAAGGAGTTCTCTTCCATTGAATTATAGTGGAGTGAAGTGGAGTACAATTTGGGCAATGATAAAGATATCATTGTCTGGATATGAAGATATTGTATACAATACTTATTGAATGGTGAAGTAAAGAGATTGGGGTATCCCACTACCTTTCATATCAAGGATAGTATATTCAATCATGTGCAGTTGGAATTGATAAAAGTTAAGATTAATAGATCTCTCCAACACATAGTGTGGGTATTATGTCTTGTAATAGGTCTTTAATATATATATATATATATATATATATAGGTATTAATGTATATATGGCCTCAAGGATTATAAGGTTGAAGTTGATGCAAATTATTAAATTTCAAATGTTTCAAAGATTGGTATTGGCATTCAATCTAGTTGTAAAAATTTACATTGTGAATGCCAATGCCACTTTTCTATTAGTTTATTGATGAAGATGCAAGAACACGATTCTATTGTGTATAACAACATGATCCATATGGACTAACTAGACATGTTTTTCCATGGGTAAAATATCCATGACTTTTTGGTTAGTCATTGTCCTCTAGATCCATTCATTAATGATGCATTGAAGGACTAGATGGGGAGTTTGTTGTTATTGGGCCTAACTCTTAAACTTACTCACCAAAAACATTGTGATATGATCCATGAAAAACTTACATTTTTCAAAATTTAGATAGAGATGGGTGATTTCATAATTAAATATCACATTCAAAATATTTAGGGAAGGATGAAGGAAACATAATACAAAATTGAGCCTAGTGATGCAAATAATGTTGAAACATTTATCAGTAAAAATCCTAAAAAAGTATTTGTGTATGAAGAGTTTGAAAAAATAGGAACAAAGGAGAAACCCTTCATCTTAGGCCTCTAACTTCCTCAGAAATGGTAGTGGATGTTTAATTATGCACACAATACAATACTTTTAATGGATTCCACATATGGGATAAATGTGTAGAAGGTACTTACATATTTTCTTATTTGAAACTTCACACTTTTTATTATATAAGACTTTTGTTTTTGTTTTGTAATTTACTTCATGTTGTACACACTTATTGTATTTGATAGTACGAAAAATGGACTTCATGTTTATTGGGTGTTGATGTCTAGGGCTATTGTTCCAGACTGGACATTATGGATGCAAAATTTAGTGGTTAGTGCACATTATCACATCTTGAAAAGGAAACAAAATTCTTTCATAGTGGATGATGCTTGCACTAAAATTATTTCTATTACATAAGTTGATTCCATGTCTATTATAAATATTTATTATTTTTAGTAAAAATAATTATGTTATTACTAATTCTTTTACATTTACTTTGTCCTTGCAAGTCTAAGGAGTGTTTCAATATGAGTATACCTCCATATAGTTGTGACATGAGGAGAGCATGGATGAAAAAAAAGTGATTTCAATGTTTAATTATTTTTAAACAAGGTAGGAAATGTTTAGAAGCCTAAGTGAGATAATACACAAGTCACCTAATAAAGAGGCAATGGTTCATGACATAAACCTGTTCATGCAAAAATATGTTAATCAAGAATCATTCATCAACTATTGGAAAGATCAATGGTTCGACCATATTGGCATGTGGATAAGATCTTTTCATGCAACACCCCATTCGATTCAAGAGATAAATTATACCATAGAAGTATATCACTATCATTTTAACCACATGTTTCTAAATGAAATTAGTGTTTCATCCCATCAAAGAGTAGATTAGTTCATGAATCAGTTGGTGTCTACTATATTTATGTATTACTGGTGGATCCAAATGTGAAAGGAAAATGGGCTTTATAGGAACTTCAAGATTTAGCACTTAGAGAACAAGTCATGGATGAAATTAAAAATCATCCTTAATGGCTATGTGATGTTCAATTAAATTAAACATGATGTGCCATGACTGAGAAGTCAAATCAAAGAAGAAACATTTTATAAGGTTACAATGGAGATTCAATATTTTTCAAATGTGTGAATGCATGTAGTCAACCCAAGCCACATGTGCAAGCACATGTTGAAATTCGGTCCATTGAGAAAGAAACTTGTTAAGTAATTTTCATCAAGAGATAATGTTGATTCCCATGTAAATATTATTTATGTATTCATTCTTATTTGTCCTTATATTTTTGCATTTGTAAATTATTTTCATTGATTTTCTTATGGTTATTGATAGGCATCTATTTGTGACTTGTTTAGGATGATGCCAATAGTATTTTTGATGACCTTTCCCATGACAATGTTGTCTATGTTATTATAAATGGTAATTTATTGATGATGTGAACGAACCAAATGATACAAAAAATTACAGGGTTTATGGATTGCTAGACAAAACACTTCTCATCATCTAGTTGATTGGAAAAGTCTTAATTTCCTTGAGAAGATTTTTGAATATGGTTGTAATAGGTTTCAAGAAAGGCCAGCTTTAAATAATGGTGAGGTGAATCATCTACATGCATAAATTTTTCAACTTATAGAGTATGGATTAGGGACCATTCTATGATGTTTAAGAGATTTTGTGGAGAATATGGCAATCTTTAGGGGTACACCACTAGCAAATGGACATGCCCAATTCCCTTTGAAATGTAAAGTGCGATCAAAGAGTGTTAATTTTTAGGATGAATTGGATAGATCAACTATAAAATATGTGGACTAATAGTAGTTTTCATGAAGAATGTTCTATACACATTGAACTGAGGCTATTTGGTTATCTTTATATTTGTAATTAGATTTTATATTTCTTTAAAAAGTTAATACTAATCAATATAAATGTTGAACATGTGTAAAAATAGTCAAATTGATTGACATATAAAAGCATTTAAATATTCACAACTTATTTGACATATAAAATCATGTAAATATACATAACTGATTTGATTATTTTATTATTCTTTGAAAAGTATTTACTTAGCCAATTTAGCACACATGGTGTTAGAAAATTTTTCAAATTTCACATTATTGTGAGGCATGCATATTCATATTTTTCAAATTTTACAAACTAGAATAACTACAAATGTAAAAAATATTGTGAAATGAACCATATATATTTAAAAGTCAACAAATACAATGACATAAACCATAGTAAAGAAACACACTAATTATGATCATTATTATCAGCATTGGAGTTAGGAAGCATGGATGCAGTGGGAGTGGTTATAGGGCAAGTAATAAGATGGATTTCAATTTTTGTCCACACTTTGATCTCTTCCTAATAAATTTTATTTTATATTACATTTTTATAATTCTCTACTTCCAAATAAATAACCGTAACACTTGAAACAAATTCATATACTCTCAGTGATTCATTTTGATCATTGACCCACATCTGAGCCTATAGTTTTTCTTTCGTTACATGTTGAATAAAAGGAAATAACTTCTTATTATAATTTGTTAGAGATGATATGGTTATATTCATTCCTTCAATTCTTTAATTCAATATGTCCTCCATTTATTTATTTATTAATATTTTCTCATTACTCCTATACATCCAACCTAGTATTCAAATGTCTTAGTTTGCATTCTTGAAGGTTGACATCCACCTTTACATTAATTTATTCAAGAATTTCAGATTGGTCCACAAATTTTCTTGGGGAAGTGGAATTGGGATTGTTGGAATCTATACAAAATAAAATCAATGGATATTAGTAAGTATATGACACTAATAAAATAAGCAAACATCTAGTCCTGTGAAGGGATGTTACCTAAAGTCTGATTGTTGAGATCAAAATATACAATCAAAATGTCAATCAATTTCCTCTTCACAACTTCATTGGCTCATTTCCTTTTATGTATATATTTATGTCCATTATTGAACAAACACAAACATTATAATATAATGACATGCAAATTCATTGGTTCTTATATGTTTTGCAAAAACATGGAGAAGAATTTACCATTTTGTATAGTGTGAAGGATATTAGATAGACAAGCAAGATGTAGGGAATTATACAAACTATAATAAGATGGAAAATAGCAAACAATTATATAGATATATGGTTCATTACTTCCTTTCCTTTATGTATAAATATGGATAATAGTATACCATTACACATAATGTAAAGGGTATTTTGCATAAAAGTAAGAAGTAAGGCATTATAAAGAATGTAATAAGATAGATAAAAGTAAAACATTATATACACAGATGGTTCATTGGTCCTTTCCTTTGTGTAGTAAGATGGACAATAATAAATCATTACATAGAATTTATATGGTATTATACATAAAATAAATATGTAGAGTGTTATACAGACTATAATATCATGGACAATAATAGACCATTATACAACCGGATGGTTCCTTGGATCATTTGTTGTATGTAGCAAAATGGAAAATAGTAGACCATTACACAAAATGTAAATATTATTATAGAGACAATCAAGATGCATGGCATTATACAGAATATATATATATATATATATATATATATATATATATATATATATATATGTAAGACTCTATGTATACTATTATATATATATGTAAGACTCTATGTATACTATTACAAAGAATGAAAAGGCTGTGAGTTTTCCATTAACTCTAAGAAAGTGAATAAATGTCCTTTTACCCTTGATAGTTTTGTCGTATAAAGTTATAGTGTGACTTTATATCAAGAGGAAATGTTGAAATGATCAAATATAGATGATGTCTTATGGAGGGAGTATAGGGGTCTCTATTAAGATCAATTTCTTATTTTTATTACATTTTATAATAATGTATTGTCATGATGGCTTAAAAAATGGATATTTGATATTTTTATAATAATGCATTCTATAAATATTTTTATGTATGTATTTTTGATTCTATAATATTGAATGGGGTGAAAGGGATATTTGATTTTTTATAAAATCTATGTGAACACAATTTGTTGTCCCTAGTATATAACATGGTTGTATATATCTTGTTATGGTAGTAAATATAAGATGCAATGGATAGAACTCCAAGTTTAGGAACACATGTATTTTATGCAACTTTTAATTTATCATACTCTATATGGATATGAAATAGGAAGTTCAAGATTTCATGTAATTATTCAAGTTCTCATGTAGTTATTGACAAACATCCATCTTTTCCTTATATAGGATGATGCCAATAACCATTAGAGTTAGGATTTGAACTAATAGCAGTTGGTGAACTAATTTTATATTGATTTGATATACTTACTAATATAAAAAGTAAGAAAACTTTTAATCTTCCTTTAAAAGGTGTAAAATTTTAAATCATTCTCATATTCATATAAGAATGTTTTCATTTTAATGAATATGTCATCATACTATTATGCCTTTGGTTTTGAATAGGAAAGCTAGAGACTTGAATAACATATTCATATAATTAGTCAAATAAATTTATAGAATGTAAACCTTCACAACACTTGATGTTCCAAATCATCCTTCAACTAATTTATCAAGGATAAGATATATAACTCTCATATTAATCTATGTTCCAAGTCATAATTACTTTTGTACCCCTTATATGCATGTTATAATCATATCAAGGTTTATCTCAAGATTTTGAAGATAATGATAAACCTAATATAAAATATAAATGAACTCAATAGTCTCAAAGAATTAGGATCAATATAGATCACCCTTAGACAATTGAGAAAAATATTTATGGTTATATCGTACTCTTCACTATAGTGATGAAATGATCTCTAAGATACATTCAAGATCAACAAAGAATATACCCAGATCTAGTCCTTTAAAAACTATTGAATTTATAAATTCATTTATATTATTATTTTTATTAGTTTATTTTAGTCTTCATGTGAGACGAAAATTTTGAGTAATAATATTTAGATCATGTAATTAACCAAAAAATACTCAAAACATCAATATAATATTAAAATTTAGAGCCATTAGACTATAATGCAATCTAAATAAACATTATAACTTCTAAAGACAATTTCTCTAAACAATATTTAAAACAATAAAAATAATAAATGATTATGGATTAGTTATATACTCATAATTTCAGCATGATATCGACTTGATTCAAGACTTGGATTGCATGGATTAGTTTAACAAAAAACTAACAAATAATGATCAACAAATTGGCATGAAATCTCATGAATTTCATAGATTTTTTTCTCATTAGCCTTTTCATGGAGGATGGGTTGGTTATTTATAGAGAGAGAAGAGGGAAGATCAATGGCCATAATTTAAATTTGGGTGTAGGAGGATCAATGGTGTATAATTGTTCAAGGAATTAAAAATTCCTTGGATGATTCTAAAGGAGGAAATTTTCTAGAGCTAGATGCCTCTATAGTATTTTTAGAAGCCTAATGATAATTATTAGATGATTAGTCATTTTATTAGGGTGTTGAATAAAATATAGGAGAATAGGAGAGGATACTCATAGGCTAGGTTAGGTGGGATTGAATTATAAATTCCCAAATATTAGATAAATAGAGTTAGTTGGTGGATAATGGGGATTTAAGTGAATTAATTAGGTTATAAGAAATTATAAGGTTATTATGTGACATTAATAATGAATATGGGGTATTAAATCAAGTGGATATAAGGGTATTAATAAGACAAATTAGATTAAAATATAAGATTATTGGATGAAATTAGTGACACAAGGAAACAAATCAATTTAGGTGTATACACTTCAATTGTTTGTTAAGTACACAAGGTTTTTTTCCCAATGTTTTATTTTAGTATTCAAATTTTTATTAAGATAAAACAAGGGTGAGATGGACATTTGTTTATTTTAGTCTTCAATTGTTTATAA
>JARHVA010003763.1:1562500-1597500 GCA_037957365.1 Torreya grandis | reverse complement strand
ATAAAATTCCTTAGTCAATATTATTTCCATTAACCATAGATTGTTTCCTTAACCATGATTGTCACACTAGGTGTACTTGCTGATTATGTACAAAATTGAGGATGTAAGATGTGGGGCCCATAATAAGAGAGTTAACAAGATAAAATAGAATGGATGGAGGAGGTCACATAGATAGTTGACCTACACATGCCTATTGGATACTCCATCTACCCTCATTTATATTATGTTGGCTTGTTAGTCCTTAAATGATGGGATCACCTTAACTCAATAGTGCACATTTCTCTTTGATGTGTTTGTGGGCCTCACCAAATTGGTCAAAGTCTAGTTCTCATGACTAGGATAACATTGGTTACAATGTTTCAAATCAAACAATGATTTTTAAGTCAAAGGACAATAGTTAAGGTAAAAAATAGTGTTTAAAAAAAATGCTAGGGGTTTATCTAAATGTTGGTTGAAAAATAAAATGTTAATAATATCCATTAGAACCTGAATTTTTACTTGTGTAGCTTTCCCTTGTCTAAAGATTATACTATTTATTTTTTAAAATTATTTTTTCTACTTATACAGGATCTACTTCACCATTAATTGATTATAGAAGAACGAACCATAGGAGCATCCTCAAGAAATCATTTTACTATACAATTCATGTTGACAGTTAACCTATACCTTTTTATTGGATACTCTATCTACCCTCCCCACCATCCATATTTTTGGCCCATCAATGCTTGAATGATGATCCCAAATTCTTACATCATTTATTATTAGCATAACTATATGGTGTATTTAGTGTGATCTCAAAATGAGGTATGTAATATGTGGGGCCCATCAAGAGAGGTATAACAAGATAATGCAAGTGATGGACTAACAATAAATAGAATATTAAATCACTTTCAAATCTCACTCCCCTTCACATAAGATAATATTTTCATCTAGCTAATAGAATAATGAAATAGACAAAGCAATGGTAGATAAAGTGACTAGATGGAATGTGGAGGTCATCTACTTGCATGATAGACCATGCTAAACACATTGTCCAGTTACACTGGTAATGGAGGATATAATAATTGATCAAACCCAAATATTTATGAGCACTCACCATAATCAACCAAAAAGTTAAGCATGGATGACCATGCTTATATTTTACCTTGAATCCCCAATAGTTACTTTACCTACTTAATTTATTTACAATATAAACAATAAAAAGTAATGCCTTATATGGCATACTTTCTTTTGAACATAATACTAGATTTTTTTTACAATAAAAGGTTTCATCATTAAGCATAACCATTCCATAAATTTATCATGGATGACCATGTTATAAATTGACCCCCAGTTGGCCCAAAGATCTAAAAATTAAAAGTTAGCCAAGTTATTCACACACCATTTGGGATGTTTCATTTAGACATCTAGAAGAGCTCATGCCCCATTGCCTTATAACATTCAAAAATAGAGAACATAGTATTGAGCTAATTGTACCTTTTCTTAGGTGTGGTCAATTTTAAGCTCATTGCATTAGTTTAATTCCACATTCCCTATAGGATAATACATTAAAATATTTTATGAGATAACTTATCCCTCCATATGGTATCAAAATAATCACTTATTATAGGAGTGTTATAATTTTTACTTGATGTGTCTATTGAGGTATGTTCATGTTTTTGGTACTATTAAATTAATGTTGTCATTGATGTCAAAGGTTTGTAAGTATCATTAATGTCTTAGAGATGTTCTTGTAAATATGCATGGTATGCGACAAGGAAGTCAAGTGATAAAGTGATATGAGATATTTTTAAGGCAACCTATTATCTATCTATTAAGAGATAATTTCAAGGCAATCTATTAATTCTTCTAAGGGTGATGACATGTCAAAGTCAAGATCAAGACACGAAGTAAGCATACTTTTGAGCACTAGTTTTAAGAAGCAATGTCATATCATGATCATGAATATGAAGATGGTGGTCTAGTAATATGGATACACATAGGTATTACTAGATGTTAAAAGATTCCCAAGCTTGTAAATGAAGTGTTAAAACACTTGGGAAAGTTTCAAGGTAAACATTCAGGGGTATGGTCTTAAGCCTAAGCATATAATCAGACTAGTACTATACTTTGCTTGGCCTAATGAGGTGTTATCAAGAATTTAAATAACTAGTAGATCATGTGAGAAGGTATTTGACTAAATTTAAACATGTGTATAATATATATAGACTTTCATAAGAGTTTTTTAGGTCAATTCTTGGCTTAGTCTATGCATGAAGAGACCTAGTGAGAAGTCACAAGCTTGATATCATGATGAAATTAGTAGTACAAGTATTTTAAGAATAAATATTTATAGTGTGTGACCATGCTATAAGGTTTTATGACATGAGGGTGAAGTTTTAAAATTAGTTTAAGAGTTTTCAAGGTGTGTTCAAGGTCTAAATACGACTAGTACTTCAAGGCCTAATGAGGGGTCAAGTTTAATTCCCAAGGTGGCTGATCTTATAAGATCATTATAGATATGTGAAAGGTTGTGTCAAGTTTTTTTACCAAGTTTGAGGTCAAAGTCTGAATGATAAAGCATTAAATTTGATGTTGAGATTTTTTATGTGCATAAAATGAGGTATAGCAGACTTGAGAAGAATTTAATTATGCTCATTGGTATATGTAACATTTTATTGAGATATTAAGAAGTTAATGGAAGTTGGGAAAGGTTCCCATATCAAATTCCCTAGCATTGTTTTTAGATTTAAGGGGCAATCCTTTATGAATGATTGCTAATAATGAAAGGCAGTCTAAACCCTCCTAAAACCCTCATAATGATATGATATAGAAGATATTATTAGAAATGGATTAAAATGGTTTGTTTGACATATTTTTATTTTTGGAACATATGGAAGACTCTCCCAGGTTTCTCCAAGTGGCATTGGTTTGTCAAAAGAGTGAGTGAAAGCTATAGAAAACCCCTTATTTCTTGGATTTTTGATGTAGTAGATAAGGTTGACCAGGTCAAAGCATCAAAGTTGTTAAATTTTGAATATTAATACCTATATATTATGAACATGATGGTTTATAATTAGGTTTTATACCTCAAATATTCTTAACTAGTCATGAAATTTGGCCTATCACTAAAAATGTTGAATCAGGAAGACAATGAGAAAACTAGGCAGAAGTGAGAATGAGATTAGTGATGGGTTACAATGGATTAGGGATGGATCCAAACACATGGGTCTATTTTTAATACCAACATAACTTTTCCCCCTTGAATATAATATTAGGTGATTCTCATATAGAAGCAGGAAGTTACTCTGAAAGTGGCCTATCTAACATGGTGAGGTCTGTATAGAGTGAAGAAATGAGATTGGTCTATAAGACCAATATTGATATTGAACCATGTAATATATTTGTTTCAAGATATTTTAATTATTATTAAGGATCTTATAAACCCATTTTAAGTTCATAAAATTGTTTACATATGTGTTCCAAGTTTTGGTTTCTACGTGTTTTTAGAGCTATAGGCAGTTCTCTATGTATGAGTGAGATTGATGTTCCTAAGTCAGTGTGTCTAGAATTGAAGAATAAAATACAAATTAATTTGTGCTATATGTCTAATATTTTCATTTTAATATATTTTTATTCATTATAAATTCCCATAAAGGTGTGAAAAGTTAAAGTTTTTTGACATGTTCTTGAAGCCTATTTGCAAATCTAAGTGAGCATATGAAAATGGTTTGTTTAAGGTCTTTTTCCCTATTTTGGTGAAATATAATTGAGTTAGTGATGACCCTAAGGTAATTTATGCTCTATCCATTTTATTTTTTAATGTTTTTATGTGTCAAATTTGATTGTATACTTTATATATTCAAGGTAGACTTTTTGGTAGTGAGAAGGCCTTATTACGAGTAGACCTAATAGTGTGGTTCAAGGAGTAAAATGAGATAAATGATGTTGGGCACATAAGGTGAGATTATAAAGGGTTTAATCTAAGTGTTTATGAAGTTTTTCATCCATTTTTTGAGTCTAAATTTGTTCCAATATGTCCAAGGTGAAACGTGTTCTTTGAGAAGGCTTAATTACGTTAGGTCTCTATTAGGCCTAATGGTGGTTTTGGTCCTTATGGGTAATGTTCGGCATATGAAATGCTTTTTTCAAATTTGAAACATGTTTTTAATTTATTATAATATTTATTAAAGAATGGATAGTTTTGTGTTTGACCAAGGTGGGTGAGATCAAGATTCAAGTATAAAAAGAAGGTCTAATAGGCCTAATTGGACTAGTTCAAATATTGAGGATATGAACGAATGAGATAGAAATTTGGAAACTAGGTAGAGCACTTTAATATAAATATAGATGTGTGGTGAATATTTCATGAGGTTATAATATCAATTATATAGGTGATGATCAAGGTTATATGACCTAATTCTACCAAGAAAAGGGCTAGTTGAGAGAAGAAGCCTAATAGGTTGTTTGAGAGAAATAAAATAGTACAAAGAGAAAAAAGAGGTAATAATCATACTTTGGGTAATAAATAGGTGTTAAAATGTGATAAGAGGTTCTAATTATCTTATTTTGTGTTGATTTACCTATGGGTTTTATGCCTCCTTGCAATTTGGTGCTTTCTAAAGGACTAGCTGAGTTGGTGTTTGATTAGTCAAGGTGTTGGCCCTAGAATTTGGAATAAGTGTTATCCAATTTTGGCATGGAACCAAAATGGCATGGAATAACCATGAAATGAAATTTATAGGTGAAGAATCACCATGGTATGGGACCTATGGGGTGAAATAGGATAGTTACATGAAGGAACCATCGTGAGAGGACCCAACTAGAGGGGAATGAGTCACGAGGAACCTAATGATGTAAGACTCAAAATAGTAGCAGAAGACTAGGAGAGTGCATGGGAAGCAAGAGAAGTTGGATGAATGGTAAAAATGGGTGACTCTAACCTAATTTATATGAATTTTTTCACCATCCCATAAGGAGTGTAACACATGGAAACAAATATATATCATAGAGAAAGGATATAGGGGGTGCAGAGGCCTAGATATTTAGGAAGAACTGATTGTTAAATGCCATGACTCTCAGTCAGTTGAGAGTTTATTGGCCAATTATTCATGCCATTAATGATTTTAAACACTTGGTCAAGGTAAAACAAGTATAAATACCCCTATTGAAAATCATTTTGGAGAGGGACAAATGGATTATAGGATGTGATTGTGAAAAACATTTACTTTTATTTTTAGTTAGCTTAATATATGAGAATAGTGGATTTTTGTTAACTTCTTATTTTTTTATGAATGATGTTGTGAATTAAGTGTTGGTTTATATATGAGTTATAACCTATCACTTTTTTTTCTAAGATAACTAATGCTAATAGGAAATGTCAATATTCTACGTAGTAATATTAATCAAACCTAAAACTCAAAGGATCAATGTAGTCTATTTATGATTTTATATAATCCCTATTTGATTAGCATGAAGAGGAATATAAAAATGTTATTCAAATTATGTCACAAAACCTATAGGAACTGGCCTTTCACTACATACTTTAGGTGAGCATGAAAGACATAACTCTTACATGAAAGGGTTAGTACGCTAGCTCATTGGGCTAGATTTTAGCACCAACCTAGAATTATAAAAAATAACCCAATATTTCATTTTTGTTATCAAGACCTGAAGCACTTGAAACACAGTCATAGAAATTTTTTTAGCATATTACACTAGAGAATATAGAAGAATGGGTTACTAGTGTTGAAGATAATTATTTAGTTCCTTATCTTGAGCCAGGAGTCTTTGCATGGTATTAGGTAGAGAAGAATATCTATAGTGCATTGTATGAAACCTTATTTTTTGAGGTCTTGATTAATTTACATGTTTATTTAATATCATATGCTGAAGGACAATCAAGTAACCTTGGTAGGAGGTAGTCTTGGATGCTAGAATGGCAAAGGGCTTTAGCATGACATGGAGCCCCTAAAATGTGAGCAGTCAAGTTTTGGTGGAAATAAGTTCTGAATAGATACATTTTAGAGTACACTGTAACTTCTTATTAATTTCCTGAAGAATCTAAGTTCTAGTTCCTTTGATAACCATGTGGTCATTATATTAAGCTTTTTGCATTTGAAATTAAGAAGTTATATGTTGATCTTAGACTTGAAACTATACCAATGGAGAGATAAAATCCTCTTGTGCATGGGATGCACATTTGGAAAGGGAGAATAAAAATTGGTTGAATATTATGGTTTCAAAATGGTAGCTAGCCAACATACATTATGATGAAGCTCATCAAAGGATAATAGGAGTTAGTGGTGTAGGAAGAGATTGGGAACTAAAGGGGTGCTTTTGGGAGCTATAGGGAGGCAAAAACACATGAGGGCCACATCACTTTCCAACCACATTATATGCCACTTCTTTCCTATGAAGGAGAAATAAAATAGATAGTAATAACTAAGGAACCAAGTCTAAACCAACCCATCTCCCCCACCATAGTTTGCACTCATGCTTTTAAGTCAGAAGAATTAGACATACAAAATTGGGATACAGACCATTTGGAATCAAATATGGAACTAGTAAGGGATACTTAAACTAAGCCTTTTGAAAATCATTTATAATTAACACTCTCTTTCCCTCTTCAATGGAATTTGATGGCACAACTTGGGATGCTTAGAGGACCAAGCCAACAAGGATAAAATACAGGCCCAAATTTGAGTAATCAACCATCTACAGTGCCTCACATCACAAACACTATTGATGGAGGTGTTGGAGGTAGTATAAGAGGTAGCGGACTTCCTCCTTAAGGGGTCAAGGTAGGAGATTCCCAACACTCACCTATTCAAGCACCTCAACTGACTATAATGTATAATGAGATGACACTACACTTACCAGAGTATCGCGGTATGGAGAATGAAGTTGAGTACATTCATAAATGCAAACTAATTTGAAGGGCACAAGGCATTACATCCTTTGAGCATAAGGTGAAACTATTTTCAACTATGCTTATAGAGTGTGTGCATAAATGGTATCATAATTTTGACCCTCAAAAATTGGTGGTTGGCTATGACCAACTAAAAATAGCCTTCCTTTAGGAGTTTGATACTCCTGAATGTGAGCAATAGAGCACATCAATGATGAAGGACGTAAAGAAAGGACTCACTAAAAGTGTGCATGAGTATGATGCAAGGTTTAAGAAAAATTTGATTAAATTGTCATTTGAAATTAATGTTGCTCAACATGTACAATGGTTTGTGTGAGGATTGTTACTACCATTCCATCAAACCTATCATAGAGGAATTTCACTACTCTGTGTGAGGCTTTAAAAGCTACTCTTCATGATGAGGAAATTAGAGGCATTGATACTAGGATAAATCCATTTATGGAGATCCAAATAGCCTCCATCACATCACAAATTGAAAATTTGATAGCCAAAAATGTGCATGAAATATGCAGTGTTGTTTTGTGTATAGACTACAAATCTGAAGGGCATACATGGAGTAACCATCTATGCAAAAACATCCACATGGTAATTAAACAAACATGTGAAATCTATCATGAGGTACATGATGTCTACTCGTGTCCTCTTCTTTAGTTATATATGCACACTAAGTTGTCTAACTATTTCAAGATCTATGATGCCTATACTCATGACACTAATGACTATTGTTTGATTTGTGACATCCATGAAGATTGAGTACATGGCACACACCAAACCTCAGTAGAAAATACTCAATATAATGTTGTTTAATATGGATGATGACGAGGGAAAATTTAAGGATGTGGTTGTTTCCCACCCAAAACCTATTACAAATGTGGGTCTGTAGACCATTATCAAAGAGATTGCCTAGATTACCCAACATGCACTTTCAATAAAAAAGGATTACCAACTAGAAGAGTATCCTAGATTATATGTGGCTATCATCAAGGAGAAAAATGAAAGGGTGTTATTATTATTATAATTGATAAACTATATTGGTGTACATGCCCAGCCATCCCTATAGTTCAATAGGTAAACATTACCACTCATAATGGGGGATAGACCTAGTCGATGGCTAATTCTATTGAGAAAGTGTAATGGGAAGAACCATAGGCTAGAAAGTATCTTGATGCTTGATAGTGAAAATATGTCCTTCAAGATATGATGGCATTCATATGAGAACTTTAGGGAGAGATTTAGTTCTTCAAATACAAATATGTAACATAGTGTGTTGCTATGTGAAGAAAAGCTAAACCTTGACATGTGGCATAGGATGACTTTCAAGAACTATGCAAACATATGATAGATAAGGATATTATCCCATAGCTCAGTGTTTAGCTTAAGATTCAAGCCTAAATACCAAATGAGGTCACCCTCACATCATTAGGCAAAGTGAAGATCATTTTTAAAATCATGCTTGATTACATGACACTCCTAGTTCCTCTACTTCCCTAGAAGATAAAGAAATATTCATTAATGCTACCATCAATAGATGGGTAATCTAAGACATATTAGTAGATACTAGAAAATAAATAAATTTATTCACTAAGGACTCTTGGCACAGGATGTCTAGTCCAACATTATAGCCTTCACCTCAGATCTTATTTATGATAAATAAGACTCATGTGCCACCTATTACGGTCCTCAAGAATGCAATGGTTGACATACTTTGAGTACTATTCAAAAAAGGTTTTGAGGTTTTGGAGCTAGATGAAGCTGATGATTACCTAGATCCATTGGGAAGACCTTGGTGTTATGAGAATAATACAGACTTAAGCTTAAATAAGCACTACATTAGTTTTGAAAACACTTATCAACATGTTGTAATAACACTAGATCAAGAAGAAGGGCCCCCTTACATATAGCTTGTCCATGTTGATGAAGATATAAACCATATCTATAATGTTATTGCAAGGAAAAATGAGCAAAGAGGTCCCACTCTATATGACATTCATTGATTTTTAAATACTCAATCCAACTCTAACACTACAATCAATGCATGAAATTATTGGGCTCATGATGACTATGACCTCAATAGAAGATTATGCAATACCATCACATCTAAGAGAATGCACCACACTAGTTTAATAAATGACACAGGTTTATTCACGTTATCATTGGCCAAGTCATGAGGGGACCTATCATATAGAAACAAATTGAAAGACTTGATGAGGCTCCAAGGTTCCACAAGCAGATGGAAGTTTGATACTTCATTCACCACCTTAAATAATATTACCACACTGATGAAGATCATCTTCAGTCTTTGGTTCATCTCTTTGATGTCATAACTTCACAATGGTGTCAAACCCATTGTAAACAAATCCTCTAATGGGATTAGGTATGCTTATCCTTACAACACTAGTTTCATCATGACAACAAATTAAAGGGAGTAATCAACTATAGAAGAATACAAACCCTTGAGCCCCACATCAAAGCTTGTGAAATAATGTGGTGAAATGATGAGTCCTACTTACTAGAATATTTATGTGTGCATGCATTTTATTGAACTTTATGAACTTGGGCATGATCATGGTAAATTCATGAAGAGTGACAAATGGGTACCATATTTTGGCATCTACTGAAGGAGAACATGAACTTGGCACTATCTTATTCTTCACCAAGAATGGATTTGTGCCTTACCCTCCAATCCATACATGAAGCAGTAGTAGGTGACCCATGTCCCATGGAATAAAATTGTATAATTATCCATCAAAACCCTAAGGATCCCCTACACTTATTCTATGAACCATTGATAAACCAAGAACCTACACCCATGCCAATCCTCGATTTGAACTAGCATAAATAAATTTGTCTAGGAAAATAAAAGCTCATGTTATAAGTGGAAGAAGGTAAAGGATATATTCCACTCAACCCATTATCCAACCATTTAGATATTTATATAGATGTTAGCACAAGAACTATTTAGGACACAAGTGTCGATGTGGATATCCCCTACCATGGGCCTATTCAGACTATTCAATGCAACATCAGCTCAAAATAAAAACCAAATATGGCTATAATAAGAAAATATTAGACTGACATAGGGATTTCAAAAATCTTTGAATTACTAAAATAATATCAAGATGTATTCTCATGGAACTATAGTGAAATGAAGGGAGTCCACCCATCCTTGGGGAAGATGCATATCAAACTAATTGATGGTGCTTGATTAATGAAAAAATACCTATATAAGATGAATCCTAACATCTAAGTGTGCATTAAATAAGATATCAACATTATGTTACATTCCAAATTAATCACTCCCATTGATGCATTTAAGTGGGTCAATCTTATAGTGATTAGTATCAAAAAGGATAGATGCATTTGTATCTATGTGGACTATCAAGTACTCAATATATCTTATGTAATAGATCCCTTTCCAATGCCATTCATGAAGGAAATACATGAAGTTATCGCGAGTTATGATGTGTACTCATTCATAGATGGATTCTTAGGGTACAATCAGGTCTAAATAGCTAAAAAGGACCATCTTAAGATAACCTTCCCCATTTAATGGGGATCATTTGCCTATACTTTTATGCCCTTCAGGTTGAAAAATGCCCCATAAATGTTTTCATGAATAATAATTGAAGCCTTCAAGGACTTCATCCATAAGTTCCTCCAAGTCTATTTAGACGATTGGATAAAATATGGTTTGGTCAAGTACCATTGTGCTACCCTTAGGCTTATTCTTGAGTGTTGTCGGGTCTTACAAGTCTCATTAAAATTAATGAAGTGCCTATTTATAACACCTTTTAGTGTGCTCCTAAGGCATATTATTTGTAAGGAATGACTCTTGGTATACTCAATGAAGGTATCTATTATTCTTCACCTTCCAGAACCCAAGACTTAGAATGAGGTTCATCCCTTTCTAGGCCACATGTTATTATAGAAACTTCATTCGTGGATAAGTAAAGATTGGTGTGCCCTTAAATAACTTATAAAGTATAATGAGCATTTCATATGTACTTGCTCTTATAAGGAGGCATTTGAAACACTCAAAGAAAAGCTTGAAACTACTCTTATTCTCTAATTCCTCGATTGGACATAGCTATTTTATGTCCATGTTGATACATCTGGCATGGTTGTTGGTGTAATTCCTGCAAAACTAGGTGAAGGTCACCTAGATCACCTAATCTACTTTGCCACCAGGAAGCTCACACTAGCTAAAAGAATATATACCACTACGGAGCATGAAACATTGTCAATGGTCTACACTTTACAAAAGTTTAGACATTACCCATTCCCTTTTTTTCTATAAAGATCATGAGGATTTGAATTACCTTGTAAATAAACCCATACTACATGGATGGATCTATCATTGGATTATTTTATTCCAAGAATTCCAATTTTTAGTTATGGTGAAACCTAAGAAGGCCAATTGTATAACTGACCACCTATGGAGAATTGAAAATGGAAAACCACAATGCACCATAGAGGATGATAATTTTGATGTATATCTTTTCTCCATTACATGGGTTTATAAATAATTGGAATACATTGTGGCATTCTTGACCACTGGTTTTGCACCTGACTATCTCACCTTGCAAGTGAAAAAACAACTCATGGTTTGTACCACACCTTTTCATCTTATAGTAAGAAATCTTTACAAAATGGCCCATGATGAAGTTCTTCTATGTTTTTTAATGCAACATGAGCACCTTGAGGTACTTCCTGAAGTTCATGAAGGTATTACTAGTGGACACTATACTAGAGAGGCTACTATGTGGAAGGTTATGCTAGTTGGATTATGGTGGCCAACTCTCTTCCAAGATGCTAAAGCATATGTTAAGAAATATGACTTATGTCAATGCATAGGAAAACCTAATCATAGAGATGTCATGCTTCTATAACCCATATCTTCTTACGAACCCTTTTAAAAATGGGCTATTGATTATGTTGGTCTCATCACTCCAACATGATGATAGACATGTTCTTGATACATCATTGTAGTAACTAACTATCTTATGCACTGGGTTGAAGCTACACTAATAAGGGATTATATTACTATGAGGTTTATCTAGGAGAATGTCATGACTTAGTTTAGATATCCCCTAAGTTTCACCAGTGATCATGAAACCCACTTTTTATTGAAATAATTTTCATCTTGATGGTTGATTTCATGATCTCACACCACAAAACAACCCCATATCACTCATAAGCAAATGAAACTGCTAAATCTTTTAACAAAATCCTAGGTACTAATTTGACAAAGATATGTAACATTGGTCAAATGTATTGGGATGATAGGGTATCTATATTTCTGATGGATTACTAAACAACCTTCAAGTGCCTAAATAAAAGCATTTCATTCAACTTGGTGTATAGTAAGGAAGCAATCCTACCAGTAGAGTTCTTGGTGCCATCTCTATGTATCACACATGTAGGATAACTAGACAAAGAATCATCTTTAGAAGTGCACCTAGACACTTTATTTCAACTAGATAAAGGTTTATTCCTCACTCATTAGAATCAAGATGTAGAAAAATATAAGCAGAAGGCATGGCATGATCACCATATAAAGAACAAAACATTTTCTCCAAGAATTATGGTATTGTTGTATGACTCTAGGCTCGTGCACCACCTAAGAAAGGTATGCATACATTGGGATGGCCATTTTCTAATGCATAGCATTATACCTACCAAATCATGTTGGTTATAAAGGATCGATGATTAGTTCCTTCTTAGGAACTATAATGGAAGCTAGATTACACTGTATTTAACTTTGGAATAGATGAAGTTTTTATAATGAATAAGGCTTATGTCATTAATTTAGGATTTATTGCTTTAAATAAAAGTGTTTCATTTATTGCGTGCAACTTTCCCATTGTGTAATTTGTTTTCAAATTTCTTATTCTTTTTTGTGGAGGACCACGACACATTTTAGTGTGGGTTAAGAAGTCATATTTAAAAAGGAAAATATGAAAAGTGTACAAGTTACTTAGGCACGTGAGTTAAATGGGTGCACAAGTTATTAAGAGATCACAAGGTATTAAAGGTGCATGAGTAATTTAAGGCACAAAGGGGTAAGGTTCTCACCATAATTTATAAATTTAAAAGAGAGTTGTTTCCCACCTCATTAAAAGCACAAGACACATTTATCATCCACTTCAAAGAAAGGTATGAGATGGGACAATACTGTTAATGCATTACTTGAAAAAATTAAGTATCCTAATGCAGTGGTTGTTAAAGATGTTCATTAATGCTACAAAGTGATGGGTGATAGGAAGGCATTAATAAGGATCCTTAAGGACTACCATATTTGGATACTTGATTTTTGAAATTAATGCATTAACAATATTATCCCATCATCTCATTATCACTTTTTTTCCATAACTATTCTTTTTACATTAATGGCACATCCCATCTCATGCCTTTTTTTGATGTGGATGACAGTTATGTCCTACGCTTTTTTTGAGATGGGAGATAGTTATCTCTTTTAAATTTCTAAGTTATGGTAGAAACCTTACCCCTTCATTCCTTAAATTACCCACATGCCTTTAGTACCTTACATGCCCTTAATAACTTGCATACCCATGTAACTCATGAACCTAAGTAACTTATGCACTTTTTATATTTGCCTTTTTAAACATGACTTCTTATCCCACATTAAAATTTGTCTTGGTCCTCCATAAAAGGAACAAAAACCTTGAAAACAAAATTACACAATGGGAAAGTAGTGCACAATAAAGGAAATGCTTTTATTTAAGGTAGTAAATCCTAAACTAATGGCATAAACCTTATTGATTATAAAAGCTTCAGCTATTCTGAAGTGAAATATGACCAAAGAAGGATTCCATTACAGTTCCAAAGAAGGAACTAGCCATACATCCTTTGTAACCAACATGATCTAGCAGGTCTAATGCTATGTATTAGAAAAGGGCCATCTAGTGTATACAATGATTTCCTAGGTGGCACATGAACTTAGAATCATACAACAGACCTTCATTCTAGGAGAAAATGTTTTTTTCTTTATATAGTGATGATGTCATCCCTTCTACTTGTATTTTTCTACATCTTAGTTCTAATGAGCGAGGAATAAAACTTCATATAGTTTTAATAAAGTGTGTAGGCACACCTTTAAATATGATTCTTTGTCTAGTTGTCCTATGCACATGAAAAAAAGGGATGGTACCAATAATTCTATTGGTAGGACTTCTCCCTTACCATACAGCAAGTTGAATGGTGTGATTTTGTTTAGGCAATTAGAGGTTGTTCGATAAGCCAATATAATTGTTGACACCCTATCATCCCAATCCATTCATAAAATATAATAGATATTTTTCAAAGTGGTACTTAAGATTTTGTTGAAAGATTCAGTAGTTATATTGGCTTGGGGGTGATATGAGGTTATTTTATGGTGTGTGATCATGAACTCAACTAGCAAGATACAAATTGATTTATTCAAAAAGTGGGTTCTATGATCATTAGTGAAACTCAAGGGACATTCAAACTCATTTTTGACATTCTCCTAGATGAACCTTATAAAATTAGCATTAGTTCAATCCCTTATCATCATAGCTTCATCCAAACGCATAAGATAGGAAATTATTGTAATGATGTACTGAGAACCATTCCATCATCTTGTTGGAGTGATAGGACCAACAAAAGTAATATCCCATTTTTTGAAGGGTTCCTAAGAAGGGATGGGGTTATAGAGTTATAACATCTCCTTGATTAGGTTTGCCTATGCATTGACATATGTCACATTTATTAGCATATGCTTTAACATCTTGGAAGAGAGTTAGACACCATAATCTAGCTAGTAAGCCTTCCATGCAGTAATCTCTCTAGCATAATATCCACCAGTAATACCTTCATAAAAATTTTGAAGCACCTCAAGGTTCTCATGTTTTATTACACAAAGTTGAATAACTTTGTCATGGTCCATTTTTTAAAGATTGGTTATTATAAGCTAAACAATTTGACATGGCACACCTCAAAAGAGGTTGACATGGTGAACCTATACACTACTCATTAGGTATCACAAGGGTTGTAAAAATGGGAAATGTAATTCACCTAAAATATTTTTGAAGATGTGGAGAGGGCCCATCGAGATCTAAAGTACAGGTTTTCATAGGGGTGATCCTCTTCTTAATGATTTTTAATGAAATTGGGGTGCCAAACTATAGCACTTCAACATTAAATTGGGTGTACCCTCCCACACACAAGTCCCCTACTTAATGCTATAACATGTTCACATACCCTAGTCATAACACCCCCTCATAAAATATCAAAATGTGGTAATGGTTTGATGGGATGAAGGATGCATTCGAGGATGAGTGGTGCATTCCCAAGGACTTATCCCCTTTGGTTATGGATCAAGCATAGTTTTATATAAATTAGAACTTCTCCCTCATACATATCTAAAATAACCCATCCAAAGAGATCTCAACATGACTCAAGTTACGATACACCATTTTGGTATGGTACTTCATAGATTCCATCAATCAGATATATGATGCATAGCCTGTCATATTTAAAGCTAAAATAATAAACTCAGAGATTCACAATCTCCATAAATTATTTAGATATCTAGGAAAGAAGGCCTACATGGAGAAGATGGAGATATACTTAAACTAAATTTAAGTCAAGAAAACATTGGTGGGGGATCAAATTCACAATTTATTTTACATTTTGTTATCTAAAAATAATCCATAGGGAAGGGAATCCAAGGAGAAAATTCCATCAGTGCCACCCCTGAAGAAGAATAAGTGGTCATATGTGGGAACTAACACAAGTGGGCATTAGGCCCCCCAAAATTTCAAAAGACTATATAAGTGTAGTCCTCTAGAACCATGCCAGCCTATCCCTTTGCACCACCTCCACCTCATCTTTCACCATGTCCACATTCATCCCCATCTCCCCATACTTCTCCATCTCCTCTATGTTATATGCCTCTACACTCTTCACTTCCACATCCTTCATCTCCCCATTTTACTCCTCTTTCTCCACCTCCATCTCAACCTTCTCCACTTCCACCTTCTTCACCTCCACCACCATCTCCACCAAGTGTTTCTACTGTAAGAGCTACCTAGTAGCAGCCCCTAAGGCAATCATATCAATAAGGAGTTCTTGAGGTGTAGGTCCATATCTCAAGTTATGAATTTGAAAAAAATCACTCCCTAGTATTGGAGGAGGAAGTCACCTCTAATGATTTATTTCTTGATGTTAGAGCACATTATGATGAGGAGGTGGATGGTGAAGAATGTGAGATGGCTATTGGTGGCCATAAAGACGCTGAGCTTGAGTCTGAGCCTAGTAAGGGGAAGGGACCAATCAAGACCTCAAAAGAGTAGGATGGTGGTGTGGTAGGCAATACACATGAGTATTACTAGTTTGGCATCAAAGATAAGATGCTTTATCTTTGGTCATACTTTGTTCCCAAGGAGTCAACTATGGAAATGAGGAAGTATCTTTCTTACTTGATATGTACAATGAAGATCATGATTCTAAACTCCCACATGATAACCTTTCCTTAGGATCAGATGCTCCAACATTGCCAAAACCACTATGGGTAGATCTATAAAAGATCTCCCCTCTTACAAGCATTTCCTTTTTGAAGCTAGGCATGGAAATTATGCACCAAAATGTTTTTTTTAGATTTTAATGCATTGATATCTAAGAGGAAACATGTAAACATTGTAGGCATGTATAATAAGGTAGTTATAGAGAAACAAGAACTTGCCAAGGAAGTGGACACATTGAAACAATAGCTCTAGGAGGCCATAGAAGCAAAAGTAAGGGTCTTAAACCTATGTAAAACAATTTTGAATTAAGACCCAACACTAGCAGATAATGTAGATCTTGATGGGTATGTCATAGGAAGGATAGAAACCTTGGTGGAACCACTACTCAAGTAATACAAGGAAAAATCCATACCATGACATGAGGGATTAGAGTTAGCTGAATAGTTAACCACAACTATCAACATCTACAAACACACTATAGAGAGAGTTGGGGAAGTTATCCTTATTTTAGATAACATTTTTATATAGCTAGCATTCCATAATAAAGTTTTGAAGGCTTGAATTTAAACTAAAGAAGCCCAAAGATAAAAAATGGTTGACGTTTTAGTGTTAATAAAAGACTACATAAAGTGTTCAAAAGCATTCAGGGATGTAGAGAAGATGGAAGACACCATCAATTAACATCATCAATAGATGAAGTAAATTTTACATCCCTTTAAGTATAGGTTAACAAGGATGTATCTACACTCGAAGACATACAAAAAGATGCCATCACTTATCTAGATGAATAGGTCAAGAAGGTTGACAAGACCCCAACCAACCCAAGGAGATAAATAATGTAAAGGGGACCATAAAATAAATAACTATGGATTTTATCAAGGCATTGTCACATTGGGAAAATCTAAAGAAGTAGCTCAATTAATTTAGGCTCAAATTTTTGGAGAATGATAGCATAGATTAATTTAGGATGGACTAAGAATATAGTGTGGGGTGATGTTGATCCTAGAATTTTGACTAAGTATTATCTAATTTTGGCATAGAACTAGAATGGTGTGAAAGGACCATGACATGAAACTGAGAGGCATAAAAGCACCATGGCATGGGACCTATTGGGAGAAATAACACAATGACATGAAGGAACCAATGTGAGAGGACCTAATCAAAGTGGAATGAGTCACAAGGAACTTGAGGATGTAGGACTCAAAATAGTAGTAGAAGACTAGGGAAGCACATGGGAAGTGAGAGAAATTGGAATAATGGTTCAAATGGGTCACTCCAACCTTATTGATAGGAATATTTTCACCAACCTACAAGGAGAGGAACACATGAAAATAAATATATAGCATATAGTGAGGATATAGGGGGCACATAGGTCCAGATCTTTAGAAAGAGCTGATTGTTAAACACCATAACTCTCAATTTGTTAGCCAATTATTCATGCCATTAATTATTATAAACACTTGTTCAAGGTGAAAAAAAGTATAAATAACTCTATTTTAAATAATTATAGAGAGGGATGAATGGATTTTTGGATGTGATGGTGACAAACATTTACTTTTTTGAGGGTTAGCTTAATATATTATAATAGCATATTTTTGTTAACTTCTTATTTTATGATGAATGATGGTGTGAATTAAGTGTTGGATTATATATGAGTTATACCCTATCAAATTTTGTTTTCTAATATAACTAATGTTAATAGGAAATGAAAATATTATATGTAGTAATATTAATTGAACCTAGAACTCAAAGGATTAATGTAGTCTATTTATGCTTTTATATAATCCATGTTTGATTGGCGTAAAGAGGAATATGAACACATTATGAAAAATATGTAAAAAAACCTATGGGAACTAATATTTTTATATGTGCTTCAGGTGAGAATGCAAGACATAACTCTTACATGAAAGGGTTAGTGTGCTAGCTCATTGGGTTAGACTTCAACACCAACCTAGAATTATTGAAAAAAATAAAATAGAGGGGTTGGTGATCCTTGTGGAGTTGGTGCCTCACTAAATATTTATCCATTACTTATAGTACAATATTATAATATAATTTTTAGTACGTTTTATCCCCAAAGAGGTTTTCCCACATATCTTTTATGTTTTTATGTTGTATGCTTTTGTATATGCTTATTTATGCACTGGTTAATGTATGTATGTGAATGAATACATCATGTATGATAAGTGAAATTTAATGAATGTTTTAAGGGAACTAATTCACCCCCACCCCCATATTATTATATATACATACAATATTTTTTATCATATCAGGTCCTTTGAAGGAGGCCTAATACCTAAAGGAGATCCCAAGAAACTAAAGATGTCTAGTCAAACACAAAGTGGTTTCTTTATAAGCAAAGCTTTATTGTTTAACAAATATAATTATTCTTTTTGAAGTCTTAGGATGAGAAAATGTTTTATGTCTCAATGTCATGATGTTTGGCATTCATTTTTGGATGGATATATTTCACCCCTTATTCTTCCTATAGATGCAGTAGGTAAGAAGGCTAGTGATAACAATTCAAAAGCAATAAATGGTATTATGTGTGGCCTATCAGATCTATAACTTGTGAAGGTGATGTTTTGTATGTATATTAAATAAATGTGAGACAATTTGAATACCATCCATGAGGAAGACTCGAAGGTCAAATTAGGTAATTTTCAAACTCATAGAAGATAGTTTGAAAGCTTAGGGATGAATGAAGATGAGACCCTTTTAGCTTACTTGTTGAGGGTTAATGAAGTGGTTAACAACATAAGAGGACTAGGTGAATAATTAAAAGAGTCTAATATTTTTAAATATTTTTTGATGTTTTTAACTCCTAAATTTGATTCTAAAGTGTTTGTTGTTGAAGAGATGCAAGATATAGATAGACTATATATGGATGGACTTCATGGCACCCTAATGGCCTATGAGATGAGGACAAGTAAAGGAAGACCTTTAAATAAGTAAGTTTCAATCAAGGTAGAAAATAAGTCAAAAGATAAAAAGACACAAGGTAATAAAGTCAAAGACAATGATGAATCTAAAATTGATAATGATGAGTTGATATCTATGTTTTTAAGAAAGTTAAAACCCATTTCAAGTAAATACAAAGGTAATATGCCCTTTAAATGCTTTAGTTGTGTAGAGATTGAACACTTTTCTAAAAAAAATCCTCATAATCATAAGGTCAAGGATGGTTAAGAGAATGATGAAGTTCATGATTATGATAAGAAGTCTTATAGGTCTAATAAAAGCAAAAAAATATTTAGTAAGTATGATGCCAAGAAGAAGTTTTTCAAGATCAAACGAAGCTTTTACACCAAGGAAGACTACAACTCATATGATGAGAGTGAGATAATTTATTCTAAGAGTGAACATAAAGGTGATGGTCCTGATGTCAATGAAGTTACCTTCATGGCTGAGGAAGCAAATTGTTCAAATCAAGAAGAGTCCATGTGGTTTGGAGGTGTTGTTGATGATTCAGATGAAGAAGAAAATGAGGTAGACCTTGAGGTTGAGTTGATCAATGCTCTAAAAGAACTGAAGCTGGTGAAGAAGAAGAATAGGGTGATGAGGTCTCTTATCAAATAATATGAGTATCAAATCAATTTTTTTGAAGATAGACTAAGCAATAACTCCAAGAAATAATAGGAAATAGTCAAATAGGTGGAGACTCAAATTGAGATTGTGTCTACAAACAAAAAAAATAAAGAAGAAGAATGAGAAAGATATGTAACTAAAGTGGATTTATTTAGAGTTAAGTTAGATAAAAAACCAAGTAATGTGAATTCCTATGTGAATTTTAAAAAGTACCAATGATCTAGATAACATTTTGAGTAGTCAAAATACTACAAATGACCAAACAGGTCATGGTTTCAATGGAGACAAAAAGAAGAGTGCTAATGTGATCAAGGAGAATCAGACCTTAAATCTCAATGGTCAATAAATGAATGATGGTGATATAAAAATGAATACTAATCTTATCAATTGGCCTAATGCTATAAGGTATGTTAATCATTTCAATGGTTATTGTTATTCATGTAACAAATTTAGTCATAGAGCAAGGCATTGTAGAAGGCCCTCCAAGAATGAATATGCTTGGAAATATAAGGAGAGACATCAAGCAAGAGGTATGGGTCATAGTGTGTTTCCATAAAAAATAATAGCATGTTTCAATTGTCAAAAGGTTGGTCATATTTCAAAGTTCTATAAATATGGATTCTCAAGTCAGAACAAAAATGTTTATGCTCCTAGAGTGAAAGAAAGAAGATAAGATAATGAGTCAAAAACAAAGATAACTAAGGTGAATGATGACCTATCTACAAGTCCAAGTGGACTATTTACAATGGTGGAGCATAGTTTAGATGCAAAGGAGTGCCAATAATTCTCCCTATCATCTCATATTATGGTTGAAGAAGTTAAGACAAATAAACCAAGGCAGATTGTTGTTCAAATAGAGATTAAAGAATTCAAGCCTAAGAGGGTCAAGAATAAATTTTAGTCTAGAAAGGACATGGGCATTTATTAATATCTTGAGTTTATGTTGTGTTAGTACTTAAGAGAGAAGATGTGACTCCATTAAGCTTCAAGGAGGCACTCAACTAGTAAGCAGAAGCATGAAAGATGTTTGTTCATAGGGGAGGTTTGTACTCTTTATTTTAGATCCAAACATCAATCAATATTTTGATTGAAGGTGTGATTGCAATATATGATTTAAAAAAACATTTATATGATGACTTGACCAAACCAAGTCACATTCATGGTAGTGTCTAAAAACCTTATGGAAATAAGGGGAGCCTATCATGATCCAAGAACAGGTGTGTTTGTGAAAAAGATCTATAGCAGTTGATTGTCAACCTGATTTATGTTGAGATATTGAGAGAGAGAGAGAGAGAGAGAGAGAGAGAGAGAGAGAGAGAGAGAGAGAGAGAGAGAGAGAGAGAGAGAGAGAGAGAGAATGTTATTTTTTTAAGAGAAAATGTGTGTTGTTATAGGTCTAATCATCAATTAGTTATCAATATTTGACCCTTTGTCAATAATTTCAAAAGGGGAGAAAGTTCTAGTTTGGGAAAAAGGTCAGTTGGAAGAAATCCATCTTTGGGAGATGAGAATGATAAACTTTGTTTGAGTGTTTTCCATCAATAACAAAGGGGGAGATTATTGAGGTATGTTCATGTTTTTGGTATTGTGACATTAATTTTGTCATTGATGTCAAAGGTTTGTAAGTATCATTGATGTCCTAGAGATGTCCTTGTGAAGATGCATTGCATGTGACAAGGAAACCAAGTGACAAAGTGACAAGAGATAATTTAAGGGAAACCTATTGTCTCTATGTTAAGAGTGAATTTGAAGGAAACCTAGTAATTATTCTAAGGGTGATGAAATGTCAAATTCAAGATCAAGACACAAGGTAAGCATAATTTTGATCACTAATCTTAATAAGACTTATAATATCATGAACATGAGTATGAATATGATGGTCTGGTAAGATGGATACATATACGTAAGAGTAGATGTTAAAATATGCCCAAGCTTGCATATGAAGTTTTGAAACACTCAGGAATGTTTCAAGGTAAACATTTAGGGGTATGCTCTTAAACCTAAGCATCCAACTAGACTAGCCCTAGACTCTACCTGACCTAATGAGGAGTCTAGAGGTGTTATCAAGAATTAATGTTATTGGTAGAGAATGTGATAATATGTTTGACACTATGTAAACATTTGTATAAGGTATATAGGCTTTTAGAGGAGGTTTATAGGTCAATTGTTGGCTTCATCTTTACATGAAGAGACCAAGTGAGAAGGAACATGATTGATAGCATAATGAGGTGAAAAGTATGAGGCTTTTGAGAAGAAATATTGGTAGTGTGTGAACATGGTATAAGGTTTTATAACATAATAATTAGGTTTTTAAGGTAGTTTAAAATGTTTCAAGGTGTGTTCAAGGTATAAGTATGATTGGTAGTTCAAGTCCTAATGTGAAAAAAGACCTAGTATTGCCTAATGAGGGGTTAGGTTCAGTTCGTAAGGTGCCTGAGCTCATAAAAACATTTTCAGAGGTGTGAGATATTGTGTCAAGTTTTTTTTTAAATTATGAGGTCAAATTATAAAGGAGAAAACATGAAAATTGGTGGTGAGGTTTTTTGTGTGAATAAAATGAGGTATAATAGACCCAAGAAGAATTATATTATGCTTATTGGCATTTTAAACCTTTGCATGAGATATTAATAAGTTCATGGAAGCTATGTAGGGTTATTAGCTTGAATTTCTTGGAATTGGTTTTGGAGTTGAGGGACAATCCTTTATGAATGATTGCTAAGAAAGGAAGGCAGTCTAAACACTCCTAAAACCCTCATAATGACCTGATATGGAAGATATTGTTGTAAATGGATGACAATGGTTTTTTTGACCTATTTTTATGATTTTTACATGTATATTACTCTCCCAAGTTTCTCCAAGTGGCATTGGTCTTTCATAAGAGTGAGTAGAAGCTACAGACAACTCCTTGTTTCTTTAATTTTTGATGTAGCAAGCAGGGTTGACTAGGTTAAAGCATGAAAGTTATTGAAGGTTGAATCTTGAGAGATATATATTATTTCCATGATAGTTTATTAGTATTTTTTAGACCTCAAATATGATAAACTGGTCATGGAAGTTGGCCTATCAGTAAAAAGGCCTAATGAGGAAGATAATGAGAAAAACACGCATAAGTGAGAATGAGATTAGGGATGGATTGCAGTGGATTAGGGATGGATCTAAATTCATGGGTTAATTTTTAAATACTTATATAAATTTCAACCATTGAATATATGATTTGGTGATGCTCATATATAAGCAGAAAGTTGCTCTTGAAGTGACTAGTCTAACATATTGAGGTCTATATAGAGTGAAGAAATGACATTGGTATGTAATACCAATATTTATATTGAACCATGTAATATAATTATTTAAATATATCATAATTATGTTTAATAATAATATAAACCCATTTTAATTTCATATAAGTTTTCACACAGGGGTTCTAAGTCTTGGTTTACATGGCTATGTTTTTGGAGCTATAAGTTATTCTCTGTTTATGAGTGAGATTGATGTTCTTGAGTCGGTGTGTCCAAAATTGAAGAATCTAATAAACATGAATTTTTAATATAGGTCTTATAGGTCAATTTTAATACATTTTTATTCATGATAAATGCCTATGAAGGTGTGGAAATCCAAAGGTTCCTGAAGCCTCTTTACAGTTCTAAGTTAGCATATGAAAATGGTCTGTTTAAGGTCTTTTCCCCTATTTTGTGAAATATAATGGAGTTAGTGATGATCCTAAGGTCATGGAGGTTCTATCCATGTGGTTTTTTAATTTGGTTATGTGTTAAAGTTGATTGTAAACTTTAGATATTCAAGGTAGACTTTCTGGCAGTGAGAAAGCTTAATTGTGAGTATATCTGATGGTGTGGTTCAAGGAGTGAAATGAGATAAATGTTGTTGGATACATAAGGTGAGCTTATCATGAGTCTAATTTAATTTTTTAGGAATTTTTTCATCTATTTTTGGATGCTCAATTTGTTCCAAGATGGCCAAGGTGAAATGTGTGCTATAAGAAGGCCTAATTACATTAATCTCTATTAGACCTAATGGTGGTTTTGGTCATTATGGGTAATGACTGACCTATGTAATGGTTATTTTACTTGTGAAACATGTTTTTTAATATATTTAAATGGGGATACAATAATGGATAGTATTTTTTCCAACCAAGGTGGGTAAGAGGAAGAGTCAAGTATAAAAAGAAGGTTTAATATACTTAATTGGACTAGTTACAATATTGAGGATAGGAGCTTATGAGTTATAAGTTTGGAAACCAGATAGAGGGATTGAATACCATAAAATATTTATGTTGAATATTTCATTAGGTTATAATAATTATGATACATGTGACGAGCAAGGTCATATGACATAATTATACCAAGAAAAGGGCTAGTTGAACAAGAAAGCCTAATAAGTTGTTTGAGATAGATAGAAGGGTAGATGAAGGATAATGGGGGACAAAAGCGGGGTATAAAGCAACACATTTTTTTTAAAATAAAAATATTTGACCTTGGAGAGAATGTTAGACACAATTAGAAAAGGAATTTGATAATGACATAAAAACATGAATTTGGCATTTTGAATGTAGTTTCTAAATATATAATTTTTTACAATACCCAAATGATAGAAGTGTGAAAAATAGATGAATTTATGATAATATGTTGGCATTTTCCTATAAAAATATAAGTAAAGTGAATGTGTACAAATAGACTTTTTTTTAGTAAAGGATTGAATTTTATTATGAAATTTCATATATAGATAGGTGAAATATCAAAGATTATTGAGAATATTTTTTATTAATTTTTTATTATATATATAATTTTTAAATAATTTTACAAGTCAAGACAACAAGAAAATTGAAACTTCAAGTTTAAGAACACAACGTTTTGACCTTAACTTCAGGAAAAATATTTTTTTAAGCATAGTTGACAATGTGTAGATTGTTGAGATGTTGATTGTGTAGATAATGTGTAGATTATGTTGGGAGGGTGTACACCGGAAGCACACAGTTTGATTACTAATACCAAGCAACTAGAATATGCGGAAATTAACCAGATTCACCAAGTAACTAGAATTCAGAATAACACATGATATGAGAGACAATACCAAATTGTATTAACACTTTATACAGAAAAGAATACAATAAAGAAGATGCCACTTCTTCTCCACCACCTTACAGAGGTTTCCCACGCCTCAAGTGAACAGTAATTCTTCTCCCCAAAGCTCTCCCTCTCACAGGTCCCAACACCCAACTCAAATATAGAGTTGGTGTTCACCTCCCGTGCTCCACGCACACCACAAGTGCTCCTCGCACTCCACAAGCACTCCACGTGCTCCACAAGTACTCAAGGTACTTCAAGTAGATCTCCCATGAATCTGCAACAACCTGCAATTCAATAGACCATACTTATGGAAGGAACTCCCTTGCCTTCCTCTTGCTCTATCCGAGTACACACCTGTACTCCAAGTAGATCCTGCCTGATACTGCTCCCTGTTGTGTTGCTGTCTGTATGACCTTGCACACCTGCAAATCAAGCAATGGTTCTAATCACCTGTGAACCTCGACCTTGCACACACATACACCTGCAGATCAACGATCTTACTTACCATGTAGATCTCCTATATAGGCCATGCAACTGTGACCAAGATCCTACACTCTTGAAGAACCCAGCTGGCTCTCCAATCCAGCACCAACACACCTGGTACTGTGGCACTAGGAGGAACGCACCATAGCTCTACCTCACACACAGAAGGAGCTTATAATTATGCTCTCTTACTCCCTAGCACACTTTTCCAATACAACCATGAGTCTATTATATAGATCTCATCCAAACAATGATTAGACATCTAATTACCATAATTAGATCCGCAGCTATGAGTCTAAAATTAGCGCTCATCATGCAAACTCTTGCTTCGTTAGCTCACTGCCCGTAATTGACTCGCAGTCAAACTACACAGGCGACCGACGTCGGTCCCTGTCTGCCTGGGGTCGCTGACGCCGGCCGATATATGACCGACGTCGGTTGCCTTCCTGTCTTACCCTGCCGACGCCGGTTGGCCAGACCAACGCCAAACACTTCTGACACTTAGCAACTCATTCTGCAACCTCAACCATGTCTGCATCAGTGAAGCTTTTAGCTCCACAATCCTAACAATCTCCCACTTGGAGATAAACAGCTGCACTGTACCTGTACCTGTACTTCGTCTAATCTGTTTCCTGGTTTGTATCCCTCTTCAAGCTCCCACCTGAAGACAACCCACCACACAACCTGTGATGTACCACCTGTCATCCGAGTACCCTGCCACATCCGAACCTACAAATACATGTAGTGAAGTCCTGACCCTGCATAGCAACACCTGCTACCGGTCCCTCTCAGAAAACCTGAGAATCCACTTCCCCGAATTGGCTCCTAACTCTCTGACAGCTCCCACTGCATGGGAATACTCAGGTCTATACCAGACCTCATGTGATTTCGGACACTGTACCTGTCCAGCCCTTAGTGTGCTCCGGCTCTGCATCCTGAACCTCGCCAACACCTGATTCACATCAGCTCCCACTCAAGACAAAATCACCCTGTGATCTCCATGCCTCCCATGTCAAAGAATTCCGCTGCTCCAAACTCCTCATGACATGCCACTGAACTAATCTTACCCTTAGCTCAGCAAAACCCTGTATGTACACCCCTGCTAGCTAGCATACTATCCACATACAGCAACAGAATGATGTTGCAATCACCATCCCCCTGGTAAGTCAAATCACAGTAGATACCCTGACATTGACTGAAGCCATGCTCCGTCCTCCACCTGTCAAAACCTGTACCACTGTCCTGCAGCTCCACAAGACCATATACCTGGTCTTCCATCTCATGTATCCGTTCTCTCTATTCTTCTACTAAGGTATCCATTCGTCTCTGTGCTTTCATACCTGCTGGCATCTCCACCAAGACACACCTGTCTGGTTCTCCTCCAAGGAATCACATCCTCATCCATGCCAAGCTCACACCTGTTTTCCTGGATCCTTCCTGCTATACAATCAGCAACAAGTATGAAGAAGAGGAACAACGAATTTGAGGGCCTACTTACGCCTTCAGTCCTCCATATGGGTGTTTGAGACTCCTTGACAGCTTGCTGTCCACCCAAAATCCGTTACAGTGACCGACCTCGGTCACTCCACAGTCTGCATCCGACCGACGTCGGTTCCATGCGTCTGTACCTGACTACCAACCTGCCTGCGCTGGTGTCCCTGCTGCCGACGTCGGTCCTTCTAACCGACATCGGTCTTACCTGCTGCCGACGTCGGTCGCATGACCGACATCGGTCTTACCCTGCCCGACATCACCGGCTTTGGTCTGCACATGACCGACATCGGCACCTGTCTGTTCGACGCCGGTTCCTCCTGACCGACATCGGTATCTGTGTTTGCCTGTGAGTGATGACTTTTTACCCGCGAGCTTCTTTGAATCAAAATCCATGTCCAAACTGCCCTGCTCAGAAGTATCCAGCCACATCCACTGGGTTCTGTCCGCCATCTCCTCCATAAACACCAAGGCTTTCCAGTTCTTAAGCCTGTCAAATATATCTGTCTTCCGCTTAAGAACATGCATCTCCTTCCTGCTCATGTGACCAAGCCTACGAAGCCACGTCTCTGCAACAAAAGAAGAATCAGTAATATAAACAAGTAGATAAAGGATACCTGTTTTCTTACCACCAGCTAATTCAAGTGCATCCGCTGTGAGAGTTCTTGTGCATCTCTCATCACCCAATCTTTCTGAAGAAATTAGCCATATCTCCAAACCTGGGACCTGCATGACCTTCATCAACACCTGTGTGTTGGCCGCCTACAATTTCAGCTTCACTTTGCCTTTGCCAACAATCTGACAAGGCTTACCAGCTCCTCTACCTGGAACTGCATGGAAAGAGGCAACCGAATCTTTTATCCAAGATTCAACTTTATCCAAGAAACCTGCAAACACATCCTGTGCAACAATACCTGCTACATCTGTATCTTCAGTTTCTTCATGCTGATTTGTTACCAACCAACAATAATCTTTTACCTACTCTTTCTTTCCATAGGACCGTGAGTGACCATCTGTGCTTTTCAACTCCTCCATTCTTAGCTTACTTTGATCTGCAGTTGCTCTACTCCCACTCGATCAGAAACCCCTGAGAGTGCCCTGTAACCAAAAACAAAACCTGCTTCCTCCAACCTCAGCTCAGATACCACTTGTTGGTATCAAGCTCAAGAACCTACAACCAAGGCTCTGATACCACTTGTTAGGAATCTAGAACAACAAACCTGGCCTGATACCACTTGTTGGGAGGGTGTACACCGGAAGCACACAGTTTGATTACTAATACCAAGCAACTAGAATATGCGGAAATTAACCAGATTCACCAAGTAACTAGAATTCAGAATAACACATGATATGAGAGACAATACCAAATTGTATTAACACTTTATACAGAAAAGAATACAATAAAGAAGATGCCACTTCTTCTCCACCACCTTACAGAGGTTTCCCACGCCTCAAGTGAACAGTAATTCTTCTCCCCAAAGCTCTCCCTCTCACAGGTCCCAACACCCAACTCAAATACAGAGTTGGTGTTCACCTCCCATGCTCCACGCACACCACAAGTGCTCCTCGCACTCCACAAGCACTCCACGTGCTCCACAAGTACTCAAGGTACTTCAAGTAGATCTCCCATGAATCTGCAACAACCTGCAATTCAACAGACCATACTTATGGAAGGAACTCCCTTGCCTTCCTCTTGCTCTATCCGAGTACACACCTGTACTCCAAGTAGATCCTGCCTGATACTGCTCCCTGTTGTGTTGATGTCTGTATGACCTTGCACACCTGCAAATCAAGCAATGGTTCTAATCACCTGTGAACCTCGACCTTGCACACACATACACCTGCAGATCAACGATCTTACTTACCATGTAGATCTCCTATATAGGCCATGCAACTGTGACCAAGATCCTACACTCTTGAAGAACCCAGCTGGCTCTCCAATCCAGCACCAACACACCTGGTACTGTGGCACTAGGAGGAACGCACCATAGCTCTACCTCACACACAGAAGGAGCTTATAATTATGCTCTCTTACTCCCTAGCACACTTTTCCAATACAACCATGAGTCTATTATATAGATCTCATCCAAACAATGATTAGACATCTAATTACCATAATTAGATCCGCAGCTATGAGTCTAAAATTAGCGCTCATCATGCAAACTCTTGCTTCGTTAGCTCACTGCCCATAATTGACTCATAGTCGAACTACACAGGCGACCGACGTCGGTCCCTGTCTGCCTGGGGTCGCCGACGCCGGCCGATATATGACCGACGTCGGTTGCCTTCCTGTCTTACCCTGCCGACGCCGGTTGGCCAGACCAACGCCAAACACTTCTGACACTTAGCAACTCATTCTGCAACCTCCACCATGTCTGCATCAGTGAAGCTTTTAGCTCCACAATCCTAACATATTATATATTCTAAAACTACACTTTCTCCTCTAAAAACCCACACACACACACACACACACACACACACACACACACACACACACACACATATATATATATATATATTTATATTGCAACTATAGGTTGTTATTAAGTACTTTGGACTAAAATTTTTTGTGCCATATTTGATGTTTTGTGAGGATGCATTTATTAAAATAAATGTTAAGTATAATATTACATTTAATTTTATATTAAATTATATATTATTATACTTAACATCTATTTTACTAAATATAAAAAACTATGGCCTCTTAGCATCTTCTAAAATTGATTACAGAGTTGTAGGAGTTACCATTTATAAGTTAGTTTTTTAAATTCCATTCCAGTAAATACTTAGTTTTTAGAATTTTAAGATCATAAGGTAGAATGAGAAATGAGGTTACAAATCATGTTACATATGTAATAGATATATACCATTTATTATTCCCCATATTTCACCTAATTGATTATGCCCTACCTACTTTACCTACTTGAGTATGCCCTACCTGATTGAATACCAAATATTCAAGGTAGATTCTTAAATAATTTGTGGTTTTTTAATCAATGTGTCTATAAATATACATAAATGATTTTATTGTATCATGTAACTTGTAACATACCTATAGTCATGATACTGTCACTCATACATGACATCTATCACATACCTATTACATCTATATACACATTCACTTATACATGACATCTACCTGGAATCATGATACAATAACGTATACTAGACATTAATGTAGCTAATCACCCTAATAGACTCCATTTGAAATATAATAAATCAAAACACCATTAAAATTCATTATAAAAAGATACCATTCACTCCAAAACAAATGTTAGATAGATGGTCAATCCATGTATTCTTCAATTTCAGTCTCATGAATTATTCCATAGTCATGTAGAATAAAGTCATATTCTATCACTACAAATTCACATAAGACACTCCCTTATTGACCCTCATCATCCCTAATCACTCCCTAATCAACATTAATATTCACTTATCATCCTTAGTCATTCCCTCACTAGTTTTCATTATCCCTCATTATCCCAAATCACTCCCTCATTGGCTATCATGATCCTTTAAAGTTTCTAATCACTCCCTCATCATCCTTCATTGTAATTGATCATCCATAAACACTCCATCATCAAACCTCATCAACCCTAATCATACCTAATCACTCTCTCATCATACTTAGCATCATCCCTAGTCACACTCTCATTACCCTTCATTATCCCTAATAAATCTCTCATTAACCATCATCATTTCTTATCATCCCTAGCCAGTCATTCATCATCTTTCATTAGGCCCCTCATCATCCTTAATCATCCCTAATCATCCCCTCATCATTTTTATTCATTCTTCATTATCTCTAGCCATTCCCTCATTGTCACTCATCATACATAATCACTCTATCATCATCCCTAGTCACTCAATATATTAGAGTGTTTTCTAATCTAGTAGTCAGTATAATTTTTTATCCTACTAAACAATATCTTTTTTATATTAATCTTGAATGGTGTTTCAATTCTTTCTATTCTCATTGGAGTATAATAGGGTGATTATTCTCATTCATGTATAGTATATTAGATAGCATCATGATGGACTACGCTAGGGATATTGTTGAATGATTTACATGGTGGAAAAAAGATAATATCATTTTTGCACTTGCATGGAAAAATAATTTTTTTAATGATGTGGGATGATGAAAAATGATGATAGATAAAAATTACCTCTTTGTGCATGCTTTATATGAGGTGAAATCCTTCTTCTAAACATAGTTATTTTCAAATCATTGAGAAAAGGGGCTAGATCATTTTGTATCTTCTCATGTTTGTGAGTTATTCTTAAAGAATTATGTGGGTTATGTGTATAAATTATTAGCATTTGTGCCACTAAATTTTTCATGACATGTTTTATCCTTGCATTAAAATATTTATTCTTGTGTAGGAATTATGATAGGAAAGTGGAGAGGAGGCTGAGCTATACTACCAATGCTTGCATCATTATTCTATATCATGGTCTCCATAATTTATTTTTAGTGTTTATCATTTAGGTTTCATTTTTAGGGTTTCAAATTAAGGGTTTAGGGTTCAAAGTTTATAGTTCATTTTATAGAGTTGATTATTTGGGTTCTAGAATTTAGGTTTTAAGGTTTAGGGTTTATCCAATTTTAGGATTTAGGATATATGGTTTTCGGTTTAAGGTTTTATGGTTCTAGGTTTGTGGTTTAGGGTTCAACTTTTAAGGTTTAAGTTTTAGTGCTTAGGGTTTTAGGATTAGGGGTTAGTGTTAAGAGTTTAGGGGTCAAGGTTTTGGATTTTAAGTTTAGGGTTTGGTGTTTAGGGTTTAAGTTTAATGATTTTTAATTTTGTGTTTAAGTTTTAGTGTTTAATATTAAGACCTATAAGGTTAAGGTTTTATGGTTTAGTGTTTACGATTTAGGATTTTAGGATTATGGTTTGGGATTTATGGTTAAGGGATTAGATTTTAGGTTTTAGGGCTTAGGGTCTAGGGTATAGAGTCTAGGGTTTAAGGTTTCAAGGTTCTATTTTTAGGGTCTAGGTTTTGGGGTTTAGGTATTATTTTCTTGGGTTTAGGGATAATGTGTTTGGGTTAAGTGTTTATGGTTTATGGTGTTTAGGGTTTAGTTTTAGGGTTCAAAATTCAAGGTATATAATTGTTAGGGTTTGGGGTTTCTATTTTAGGGTTAATGGTTTAGGTGTAAATGAAGGTTACTAAGGTGATTAGCTACATTTGTGTCTGGTATGAGTGACTATATGAAAAATACAAGAATATGTCATGTATGAGTGACAACATAACTATATGTATTACTAGGTATGGGGTATATGTAATGTTTGAATGACTATATCATTATTATATGTATATTATAGGTTGAATGCTATAAACTAGCCATTTATGTAAATTAATAGACCCATTTATTAAAAAACCCACAAAGTATTAGGAATTCATATTGAATCCACCTTGAAGCTATTTACATGAATGGCCCTAGTCATTCCTTTCTCTATATAGGTTAAAATGACCCCTATCCTTTCAAGATATGGCTTAGCCAATGCCCCCTCTCCTTTATCTATATAGGTTATAACTAAAGAATATGGTTATGGATAGAGGTTTAGGATTTACAAATCTATGGTTTAAGGTTAATGGTTTAAAATTTACATCATAGAGTTTAGTATATAGGGATTAGCATTTAGGGTTCAAGTTTTAGTGTTATGGATTAGGGATTAGGATTTAGGGCTTATTATTTATATTTTATGCTTAAATGTTTGGGATTTATTGTTTTTAGCTCAAGGGACCAAGAGTTTAGATATTAGGATTTGGGGCTTGATGTTTGGGGTTAGGGTTTTGGGTTTATGGTTTTGCACTTAGTGTTTAGGGTGTAAGGTTCAAGCTTTTGGTCTTGGGGGTTTGGTTGAGGGTTTGGGGTTTGAAACTTAGTGTTTAGTATTTAGGGTTTAGGATTTAGTGTTTGGGGGTTAGGGATTAGGGTTTAGGATTTGGGTTTTAGTGTTTATGGTTGGGGTTTGAGGTTTAGGGTTAAGGGTTTAGGGATTTAGGTTTAGTGTTTAAGGTTTTACTTTTTGATTTGGATTTAAAATTTTCCATTTAGGAGTTAATGTTTAAGGTTTATGAATTATGGTTTATGGTTTTAGGCTTGGGGTTTATGGTTAAGGTTTTAAATTTAGGTTTTAGGGTATAAGATTTAGGATTTTAAGTTTATGTTTTGGGTTTTAGGGTTAACGACTTACATTTAGCTTTTAAGGTTTAGGGTTTATGTATAAATTATAGGGTTTAATGTTTTAAGGGTATATGTTTAGAGTATATAATTTAGAGTTTATGGATTATTTCTTTAGTTTAGGGATAATGTATTAGGGTTAAGGGTTAAAGATTGAGGGCTTAGGATATAGGGTTTAGTTATATTATTTAGTTATCATGGTTCAAGGTTTATGGCTTAGGGTTTGGGGTTTAGGGTTTAGGTTTCAATGTTTAGGGTTTAAAGTTTAGTGTTTAGGGTTTAGGTTTTAATGTTTAGGGTTTAACATTTAGTATTTAGTGTTTGGGGTTTGGGGTTTGGACTTAATGTTTTTGGTATAAATGGAGTGTATTTGGGTTATTATCTTCATTCATGTGTAAAATGAGTGACCATATCATGACCACATGAAGATGTCATGTATGAATGATATAATACCTACATGTAGTACCATGTATGTGGTAGATGTAATGTATGAATGACTTTATCATTATTATATATATGATATAGGTTACATGTTAAAATCTATTTATTTATGCAAATTGATAGACCCATTAATTAAATTTCATTTTCTAAGTTGAGAACAAGGTTATTAAGAAGATTCCAAGGCAAAGATAACAAACTCCAAGTATTGTACATCTCCAACTTTGTTGATTGAGTATAAACCTATTACGAAGGTCTAATGTTATTATGTAAATGCCATAGAAAAATTACAAGTAAAGTGATTCAAATAAGTTTATAGTTAATCCAAGTCAATACCCTTCCAAGTAAGTAGATTAGGCCATCCTGACCTAAAGAGTAGAGTTTTGATTGAATTCTAATCTTATGAAAGCAATAAAGGAAATTGGTTTCTTATCCTAAAATATAATATCCAAACATTTTAATAAATATTTATAATAATCCTTTAATTATCTTATATTAATAACACCTTTTCAATACCAAACATGCCTATACACAATATTATAGCGGTGTTTAGGACTTAGTCAACTTTTTAGGCACTTTGTGATCTAATTGGTATATTAATATTTTGAAAAGACACTTATTAGTCTTGTATCATTGTATTGAATATTTTCATTGAGATTTTGAATTGAATGAATCCAAAAAACAAGCTAGTTTTAGACCTCTCTACATCAAGTCCTTAAGAGGTTAAATTTAGCCTAATATGCCTATAAAGGGTAGAGTTGTTGTTATCTAAGTTTTGAGCTGATGTTCTTCATGCACTAATAAAATTGAGTCAAATAATTTGTGAGATCTTCATAATATTCTTCAAATAATTGAGGATGTATAATTGAGTCCTTTAAGAGTCAAAGAAGGGTTTTGATTGAAGGTAGATTACTATATTACGACTGAGTACCCTATTTTAAGTCATTAAAAGTGTCTTTTGATCTGAATACAAAGGCTAAAAAGTCAATAGATAATACTAAAGTGTAAGGTCATTAGTATATCAATACCAATACTCAAAAGACTTTTTGTGATAGAAATTATTGATAAGAAGAGGCCTAATTAAAAGCAAGTTTCTAGAGGACCTTGAAGTAGACCAAGTTGAGTAAGTGAAGCACTTAATTGACACCAGTAGGGAATAGTAAATATCAAGCCATGGCTTATTTATTTAATCAAGTAGAGCATACTCAAGTAGATAAAATAAATAGGGAATACTTAAGTAGGTCAAATAGACATGTAATCCTCAATGGTGTAGATCTATTACATACATAACATGATTTGTAACCTCATTT